>OOFC01010848.1:9478-36676 GCA_900323345.1 Pseudochromis fuscus
CTCCCGACCCCCTACAACCCTACAGTACGTCTCTTCCTGACAAATGAGGCCACTGGCCGGCTGCAGGCAGCAGTACACCCAGGGCACACCTCCTGAGGGCCCAGTCAGTCCTGCAACACCAGAGTCCTTTTCCCTGAGCCCGTCTATCCTCAGATTTATTTCTTTCAGCTTCTTGTTCATATCCTGGGATCATCTCTTTGTTCATTTAGTTTGTCTTTTGCAAGTTTTTTTTTGTTTTAACGTGGATGATTTTGTTGTTGAGATGTAAAATATTACCTGGGAGAACATGCAGATCTTTCTGTGTCACATCTCAGATCTCATTGCTCTCATTAGACCTGTTTCTAGCAGCAGCAGCAGCAGCAGCTGGATTTACCAGTCAACTCACTGAACACAAACACAACACAAAACAGCAAATACCTGGTGGAGACAGTGGAGCGCTTAGCAATTCAACAGCCAGAGTCTTTCCTCAGGTGTCAGTGGAGACTAGAACAGAGCTACAGGAAAGTGAACTGAAGGCCACACACCACATGTGAGAAAGTCCTTTCTTACAGTGAGTTGTATATTAATCACACATGCAGTACCATGAATTTTGCTGCTCTAATGTACTACAGAGATGAAGAAAAACATGTTAAGGGGGCTTAAAATAACAGAAATATAGAAGTAACAAAATCTACCAAAAAAAAAACCCAAAACAAAGTATTTGATTTACATTTATTTAACTAATATTCTTTAATATGCTCATATAAAATCAGTGCAATTAGTAAAACTCACAGATAATGTGAGGCTGGTTGTATTTGTGGTGGGTGTGTTAATAATACACATGTATATTGTATATTATATGTATTTCATACAATTCATATATGCGAACACTGCTGTGAGACACTACACTGAGACTACCTTTCACGGTCTGTAACCTCACCATGGTGTTTGTATTATTTATTTAAATCATAACTTCATGATATTTTTGGTGTTGAATTTTTTGTAACCTTGTAACCAGTGATTTCTAATAGCTGTCACCATCAATTCTTCATTTATTTTTTATATTGAAGTTAAAATGATCATTTATTGATTTAAAAACTCTGAGCTCCTTAAATCCCTTGCTGCAGTAGTGAGATTTATTTTGTCTCAGACATGATGTTCTCAGTGTAGGTGGTTGATCTGATGTGTGTGGGTTTAAAATGTAATGACACTTCTAAATTGTCATGTCTCTGCAGCTCTGGCTGTTATGGCATTACTAGTGTGCTTATAGCAAAGTGGTATTGACATCTTTTCTGTTTTTGTGCTGTTAGATTCTTATTACTTTAAACTTCTCTTGAAACAAGGACATACACTTGTTTGCATTTTTTTCCTTATTAAATTCATATCACAAAAAGTACATAAAAGTACATTTATTCTTTAAGCTCATTTTAGTGTGTTATTTGTTGCATGGACTGTTTTTACGTTTGTTCAGGGGTGGCCAAACTTGAGTGTGTTTTTCAAATTAAAAGAGATTGCTATTGTGGTACAGACAACTTTAGATAAGACCACAGACTGACTATATATGGAAGTGGATGGACTTCAGATGACACCAATGCAGAAGTTAAAAAAAATTGCAACACTCCAAATGGCCACTAGAGGCTAGATGTGGGAAAACGCTGACACCATCCATCCATCCATCCATTTTCTAAACCTGATTATCCAAGTGGGTTGCGGGGGACACAGGTAGAACATGCAGACTCCACACAGGAAGTCCAGTCAAGATCCAAAGCTGTGAGGCGACAGTGCTAACCACCGCACCACTCTGGTACCAAACACTAAAATCCTCATTTTCAACTGAGTATTCTCAGTTAATCATTTTCTGATGTCATTAGCTAAAAGCAACTCTTCTCATCAGTGATCTGGTGGACCACTGGTTGCTATGAGACCAGACCTGACCACTAGTCTCATACAGATTGGGCACTGTCCTCAGGTTGAAGGGTCCGACCCGCCTCCTCACTCCTCCCTTCATATCCAAATATGGTCACTTCTGGCTCCAAACAACCAACGCTCAAATCCCAAACTCCTGGCTCCAAAACATCAGATTACCCTATCAATATAATGGATATGACTAAGAGAGAATATAGTTGTGAACAGTACAGGTGGATCCAATATATCCAAAAATGTCATGTCAAGTCATCTAAAGAAGCATTAAGTGATTCAACATGCCCACAAGTATCCCAGTTATGTTCAGGTTATCCCAGTTTTGATTATATTCCAGAGATGATGTTTATCCCACCCACATGTTTACTCCACTTTAATATACCATGATAAATACTCGTATTACAGTCACTGTGTAATGCGCACGTTTTATGCAAATTGAAAGTGGGATATGAATTTTATATGCTCAGTGTTTATAGGCACAGACACACAGACCAGATACTCCAGGATACTCAATCACCCAGACTGGTTTGTTGAGTTTATGTTTTTTCTCCCACATTCCTACATATACTCGTGTCCTAACACCTTGTACTCCTGCGTCTCACAGTTGAGGTGTGATGCAGCAGTGTCACCTGTGACATGTTGACACGGAGCTCTCTGAGAAGTAGGAATCTTGAAGGATTTGTGTTTCTGTCGTTCGGGGACGTCTCCAGCCTGTCACTTTCCCTCAGCTTTTCCATCATTGTCTCTCTGTCTCTTGCAGCTCTCTTCACAGAGGTCCCACACGACATCACGACACACAGCGGCGAGGACGTGGAGATGGCCTGCTCCTTCCGCGGGGCCGGCTCTCCCTCCTACTCGCTGGAGATCCAGTGGTGGTACATCAAGAACCACAGAGACTGGAAGGATGAGCCTGTCCATACCACTAACAATGTAAGCTGCAGGGGAAACACTGTTTTCGTGGTTTTCAGTTTAAAGGAAGAGGAAATGGAGCATACATACATACATGCAGAGGTTGATCGATGTAATACTTAGAGCACATAAGAAAAATTTTAGGCATATTTGACCATTTATGAAAAAATTGTGAGAGTTTTTGTCTGATAATCTAATCCCACTGCAGGTTGCCATGATGCAGTCTAACTTACCATGTGTAGCTTCCACATGCTGAGGCCATATGATGTCAGAGTATTTCAACCAATCAGAAAAATTCTCCCAATTTTCTGATTCTCAAGGGGAATACTTATATGTGGAAGCTCCATCAGCTGATAACTCAGCTAACATAAACTCAACTGAAACTGTTAAAATAGTTAGCTGTAGTAAAGTCGCAATAGCTAAAAGTCATGGTTGAAACATCCACCTTCTAGCTACTTCAGTGACTTTAGTATGAACACAAACTTCCCTAAAGCAACTTGAGGATGGACAGTTTTTACAGATTGTACCTCAACACAAAACCTATTAATCCTCATATTAAAATCATATTACTTGTTACCCATTCAGAGTGTAACATATGCTGTCACTTGTGAAAAATTCACAGTTATTTATAAACTTAGAGGAGACTGACATATTTCATCTTCATCCATCTTGTGCAGAGTTTGCTGTAATTCCTCATAGTGACACCTACCAAATCCAAATAAGTCAGAGCACAGTAACGACAAATAATCACCGTGACATGCTCGTGGTTATTGCATAATGGTTACTGCACAATTTGCAATCGAGTGTGACTGGAATCGCATCTTTTAGTGTTAGACAGTTACCACAAGTCAACTGAAGACGCCTCAGTGAAGCAGGACTGCCACCATGAGGTCAAACTGGGAATTATAAAATGAATTCTTCGGAAAAAATCTTTTTACCTCATGAGTGCAGAATTTTGAGAGCAGTACATTTCATAAGTTGTAATATTTTGACACCAGCACATTGTTAATTCATTGTAGATTGCTGCTAGTTGAGCACTTACCTAAGAAAAAGAATAAGAAAAAGAAATGAATTACACATGAGATCTGGGGCCGCTGATCATCTGAGGCATTGAGGTGTTGTAACAATGTTTCTGATCATCAATAGAACTAAGAAATGAATGGTAACATTTTTGGATGGTGCTACTGAAGGGAACTTGAGCTCATCTAAGGATTGTGGGGTTATGCCCACTGTATTTGTTTGGACTAGCTCCAGTATTGCCACCAAGTAGTTATTATTTTGGTGCCATGTCAAAGATCTGGTGAACCCTTCCTTGAGTTTAAGACATTGCTGCATATCAGACATAAGAAAAGTCCAAAGACAACCACCAACACATACAAAACAACACAACAACAACAAAAATCCATTCAGTTTCCAGTACAACATTTTAAAAACACTTTTTTTCGTAGCAGAAAAAACAGTATGTGGCTCCCTCTTCTCCTAAGTCTGCTTCAAGTAACTGTAACATTGAGATGCTCCCAGTGATAACATGATATCTGACAGAGGTGTTGGCTCATTAGTAATAACAGTAACAGCCTTTATTTAGTAAGTAGGAAAAGACAAGTAGAATCACAGTCTATTTTAAAGTTCATGTTTTTGGACAGAGCCACTGAGAGTGAACCTAAAGCTTACTGTATATCAGTCAAGGAGGACTGCTATAGTCGCCATGGCAGAAACCCTCTGGCATGGAAACCAAGGTATAATTGCTGATTAGCATTTTCCAGCACTGGGAGAAACAGGTTGACTCTCTCGCATCATGGGGGACTCAGGCTCCCCTGTTGTGCCTCTAGACACTATAATTGGCACTGAGAAAGAAATAGATTTTCAAAATCTCTTTCTGCTCCATGCATAATTCATACCTATGCCCAAAAGAATACCTCTGTGCCTCTGCATACCCAATCGCACGCACTCTCCTGCTCAGAGGCTTACATGCTCTGTGCTGTGCATATAAAGCTCAACAACAAGGGGAAGTGGTAACTACAACACATAGGCAATCCAAACAGGCAGAGGAAACATCAGACATGTTCCTCCATGTTGCTCCTGTGAGACTTTCCTAGCAATGAAGTGTCTCTACAAAAAGGCTGCTTCAATCAGTCTGTCCTCTGCTGCTAACGCTTTTATCCATGTGTCTGTGCAGATTGTACCCCTGGAGGAGACGTCTAAAGATGCCACCAAAATTAGTGTGAGTTTGATCTGCCGTCAGCTGTCAACTAGCACAAAGTCATTATCAGTTCCATTTTTTTTTAATTCATTATTTATTATTATGAATATAAAAGACATGCAACATCCTGTAATAGTTATTTCCCTTCACAGGAGGATGCTCCTTAATTAACAACAATAAAGAAGTCCAGAAAAATAGAGTAGTTGGACTATATGGTAAAGATGGAGGTAGACAAATGCTGAAGTGGAAAAAAGTGCAATACCACCAGGATTACTATTGCAGCAACTCATCATTAGTAGGATAAAACTAACCTGTCTCATGACGGTCTAACCCCAGCTGAGTATTTAAATCCTGAAACACTCAGTCAACACATTTTTCCACAAGTCATTCTGACGTCATTAGTTAAAGGGAACTCTTCTTCTCAGTGATCTGGTCCATCTGAAAATCAGTTCAGCAGATATTAGATATTAGCAGTAGATATTAGGCTTCAAAAAGAGGAACATTTAGGGGTGTGGTTAGTTTGATTGACAGGTCTGCTACTCCAGTGATTTACACGTACTCTGGAGGCACTTTCACTCGTGACCTCGAGTCTCATACACATTGGGCAGTGACCTCTGGTTCAAGGATTAGACCCGCCTCCTCACTCCTCCATTCATATCCAAATATGGTCATAGCTGGCTCCAAACAACCAACATGGCCACGTTCAAATACTAAACTCCTTGTTTCAGAACGTGAGTCCACAAACCAACAGGTGACGTCATGTTAGATTTATCTATTTTTTGTATACAGTCCAGGGTTAGGAATGATATAAGACATGTTTTAATGTATGTTATGTATAACTGGAGATAAATAACAATACATGTTGTTCCCATTAGGTGGTAAAAGTGGCCGGCAGCAACATCTCCCACAAACTCCGTCTCTCCAGCGTCAAACCGTCAGACGAGGGCACATACGAGTGTCACGTCATTGACTACAGCAGTACTGTAACGCAGCGCCACCGTGTGCGGGCCTACCTTCATGTGGAGAGGAGTCAGGGGTCGGATGATGTCCAGCTATATGAACCAGGACAGCGGTCAGAGGGAAATCTGCCACAGTCCCCCCACCAGACAGAGGGCAGGGAGCTGAAGAAGAGATCAGCTGGCAGCACGGTTGACTGTAATGAGAGCTGTGTGCTTTAGAGTGTCTGTCTGCATGTTCATGGCTCATCTCTGTAAAGAGCGACGGTCATCTGCACACTAATCAGCACACAGTGGAAACACAGATACTTACTGGACCCTTGTGTTTGTTTGTCCATCTTTAATATTGTTGCTTGGAGGCCAGCAGAGGGGACAGTTTTACTGACACTTCATCTGATTTGTGTTCTTTTTGTTGCTTTGTTCCTTGTCTCTGTGCTGTTTTTCCTATTGTATCAAGTTTGTGTTAAAGTGATGGTAGGGCTGTAATAACAAAGAAGAATTTTTATATTGTTATTTAATCATAAGTAATTAACAAAGCAAAGCTGAGGTTCACTGATACAGACACAAAGAGCCAGTTCTGTAGTGTTTTACCAAAACATTTGCCAAAAGCTGCAGTATTTCAGTATAAATGCTTTCTAAGGAATAAAGAAGTAATTCATCTGTTTTTCAAAGTGCATCGAGTTCCTTCCTGTAAGCTTTATTTTAACACTTTGAAGGACAACCGTGTGTATTTACCTTTCTAAATCACAACTAGACTCTCACAATGCAAATATAAGCCTTCATAACATCCAGATAATATATAAATTCTTGTGTATATTCATCCTTTGCACTGTCATCACTAAAATAAAACTACTCAGTGCTACTTAACCAAATGATACAACCACAACTAGTATGTTAATCACTCCAAACCCTTCACATGTGCTCACCTACAGTTGAACTTTTAGCCTGAACCTCGATGGAGCACATTGTCCCATTCTCACTTCTTCTTGACTGTGTTTGTTCTTGGTGCTGCTGTTCAGTATCTGTTCTGTTCAATACATTCATCTGAAATGACTTTCTTTGTCATTCAGCTCTTCTGTTCTGTGCTTTATTAAAATGAGTTGCGTAAAGGTGTGTGAGCTGACTCTTGATGAAACAACATACAACATGACTTCTTTGGGACTGAGTTCATCACTCATCTCTTAGATAATGGGTGACAGGATTGATACTTTTACAGTACATCATTTCAGCTAAAAAATGTTTATGTTAATTGTCACACTAGGACAAAGTTCTAGTGTGACATAAAAGATACTCAGTTTTTTCATTTGATCCTTTTTCTAATTTCTTGTTTAGCTTCACTGCATATTGGATTCATACATTTCTAAATGCCAAAAGTAGCTTTTATCGACTATAAGTAAAAAGGTCCACGATGCTCCACCACAAATCCTGCTCAGCTCCACTAACAGCTGAACGCTTGTGTTATGCTGCCGGCTACTGTGCAATACAAACATTACAGTCTGCAGCAACCTCCCAGGCCTCTGTTCACACTTCTGACCAGCAGAGAGCAGCACTTCCTCTGACCGCTGAAATCAGTCTTGTGCATTCACAAAGCACATAAACCACTGCTCTCCAACACAGTCCATCTGTAGATATCTGCATGTTGGTGCCGTGCACTCGGGGGCGTCACTGCAGGAGGCACTCAAACAAGACTGATACTGTGTGGATTTTTTTTTTTTTATTGTTGATTTTACAGTTGATTTTCTGTATTCTCTGGTTATTTGGTGGCATTTGAAGACACAAGGTCCTCAAGAAAGCTGTGGAAAGGGCATAAGGTCCAAAGTAGAAGAGGAAATTCATGGAAAATAGTTATTTTTTGTCCCTTTGGCTTAGCACTACAAGCTATGTATTCACAAAAAAGAAAATAGTGGTAAGCTTTATGAAGTTACTTCGAAAAAAATTAAATAAATGGATGGATTAGGCTCTACCTCAGTGAGTATAAAAAACAGTGAAGGATTTATAAGGGAGAAGGGGGTATTATGGTTGTTTTTCATAAAAGCACACTTTGCATTGCCATGGTAGTGCATGCTTATTCGATGAAATCATATTATCCCAGGTGCAAGGAGGGGAAAAAAAAGCAGATCAGGCTGTGGAAATCTGTTTGAAATTAGCACAAAGCACTGAGCCATTTTTATGTCTATATGTATGGTGGCATGTGGTTAAACAGCAGCAAACCTACTGAAGGTGGAGAAGCTTCAACAGTTATTAGCGCACAAACTTAGAACTAACAATGACATTTTATTCACTGGATACAGCTGCAAAATGTCATTGACTGTAAAAGAAATATGCCATTGACATTCAGGTTGTCACGAGTGTAAAAAATTAGCACATTGCATTTTTAATTTTCTCCCTGTGAACAGCATGATTACGACAAAACTAAGGTGTGTAACAACACTTTTAATTGTAGCACTTGCATAAAACAGTACATAGTACTTAAAATATGAATTATCACTTCAGACTGTGCGAAGAAACAGTGCATATTTTGATTTAAATACTGCGTGCACATATTTGATTAGCCTTAATAAAACACAAAACGTTCTCAAGACACATTATATTATTTATGGCTCTGGGTGAAATTTGCAGGAATACACAAAGTGAGGAGGAAGTGAGAAGGTATTTGAGCACCGAAGCATTGTTTTAATTAAGCTCTATGAAAAAGATGATGCATTTACTAATCCTTATATGGATAAATAGGTCTGAAAAAAAGAGTAGAATTATTGCCATGTAGTGGATTGTCCAGGCTTTATTGTCCAATGATGACGTTTCTGTAGCCCTTCACGTGGCACAGCTTGTCACTGTCAAAGTCGACCACCAGCTTCCTCAGCCCAGAGTGTGTGGGAGTGAAGTACATTTTCACCTTGGCATCTTGTCCAGGTCCCACTGAGGAGCTCAGCCTGTAGAGTAAATATTTAAATATGACTTTTGTGACAGCAGCAGGAGGATTTTATCACAGTCTTCTGATTGCATAAATATTTAGACAGTCATTTATTACTGAAGAAGAACTCACGAAACTGTAGTTTAAACACTTGGAACTACAGTCCAAGCAACTGTATTGACCATAAAAATCTATCATACAGACATATTACTCATTATTCATGCAGTTGAAAATCCATTCTGCATTTATATAAAATTAATGGACAATCTGTGCTTTACTCACTGAATATGATCAAAGCATGAAAATAGATTCAGAGAGAGATGACTGTGGAACAATAACAAGACACCCCGTAATCCTTTCTGAACCTCCTGTATGCTCCATTTAACCCCTGTGCTGTGTATTTATTCATCAGTGTGATCCTGTCCAGCAGCACTTCCTGTCACACATCTGAATACTGCATCGAGACTAGGGCAACAACTCACAACACAAAATAGCAAAGAGACTGGGAAGTCAAATGGGGAAACAACATTTTCATTACATAGTGCTGAGTTCTAAAAGCAGGAAGTCCTTTCGTTTTCTTTGACAAAAATATCTGAATGAGTCTAATGACTTCACCTCTCAGAGATGACGTGTCCCCCGGTCAGGTTAGCCCCCTCTATGCTGAAGCAGCAGTTCTCCAGCGGCTCTGGCAGAGGGTTTTGGAGGGTGAGCTCTGCAGCCAGCTTCCGATTCTCCTTTGGTTCACCCAGGATCTGTGGAGCAGAGCCACCCCGAGGTGTCAGTTAGTAAAGTCTCACATGAAATATGCCACCGATTTTTTTTTTGAGCCAAGAACATAGAAACTCAATTGGCGGTATTCAAACATACTCTTATAGCTTCTCAATAACAAAATGAGGAATACTCACTACCATACAGTACAGTTACTTAAACACACTTCAAGAAAACCTCACCAAGAACATGGTTTTAGTAAAGCTCTAGTTTTATCTAGAAGTCTTATAGTGTTGTATGTCTTAGTTTTCTTTGAAGTTACAGTTTTACATAAAATTATACATGTAAATTTTGCTAGTACACTTTTTTCACTGTCTTGCCACAATAATGATAGTTAGGTACCCTTGATCTTGGCAACACTCACATGTCAAAACATTACAAACACTAAAGCAAACAATGCCTGATTATCTGATTATAATGGTGAATCACGAGATCTGGGACATATTACAAGAACAGCTGGATCTCATTAACATGTTGGATGGGAGAAGGTGAGGTCAGTAACCATGGCATGGACAGATAACTAGGTCACCAAGACTTGTGGTGTGCTCCCAGTGAGCAGAGATGAAGACGTACCAACAGATGTCCAAGAAAGAACAAACTGTTCTCCAGTGACACTGATGTGCTGGAACCAGTCTAATCATCAACTACCACACAAAGCACCAGCAGCACATCTGCCATGTGGTCATAAAGTTTTGGCTCATTCTTATGTTGTTTTTCATTGATTGCACTCACTCTGACTTTGATTTCTGGATTGTCCAACACAATGTTTCTCACTGCCAGTGTTGCCTCACTGGTGGAGTAGTCCACCAGCAGAGCTGCCAGACGGATTAAGTTGTCCTCAGTGAGCAGGTCACCGTACTTGGAGTAGTTCAGCCTGAGTGGAACTCGCCTCTCTAGCAGAGCAAAGCAATATATTTTAAGCTCACAGTGAGATTCAAGTGTGTAAAAGCATTTTCATGTACCTGCCACAGGGTGACTTGGCTCACCTGCTCCTGGTGAGAGCTCAACATTGAGCAGATCTTTAAAGCCACAGTTCCCTCCCAGAAACCCATTGTAGGAGAGAGCAGAGGATCCAAACACCAGGCGACACTTCTTCTCACTTTGCGTGTTGTTTGTAACCACGGCGAACACGTCGAAGTCGCAGCCCTTCCTCATGTCTGATGTCACCTTGATAGTGATGTGCAGACCCTCATTCTCCTGTTGCTGGAGCAGCTTGTTTTGGTGTTCGGCCTTCTTGAAAGCCTCCCGCTCTTCATCAGATCCTGGAAATATGAAAGCAAAAAGTCTTACGTCTTAAGTCTTGCCAAAACAGTCACTACTATCATACATTTGAGAGGATAAACAGGTTAAGAGTTTACATTGTGTACATCAAGACCAAGACAAATACTGATAAGGAATGTGGAAATTTAAACAGCTATCGTCCCTTTTTTTGCCAGTATCTAGAAAAAGTTTGTATATAGTTAGGAAGCTGTGTTTAAATACTACAATATCATCATGACAACGATCAATTCTGCTCTGTGTCTCTCAAATGTCAAATGTGGAATAGTCAATATCTCTTAACACAAGCTAATTATTTAGTTAATTAATTGTAAGCACATATAACCAGCAGTGTGCTACCTTCAGGGTACTTGTAGAGATGAGTGATGTCTTCTCTGGTGTCGCTGCCCACACTCTTGGTGCTGATCTTCTGGCCCACTAATGTTGTTGAGGTGACCTTCGATACGCTGCCATCTTTTTTCTTCATGAATGTGAGGACGTCAGCGTTGACCTCAGCGAAGACAAACGGGGCATCGTATTTAAACGTGAGCTCGCCCTCCTTTATGGCTCTGACAGGGATGGGGCCACAGCAGTACACTCCTGATCAAAAAGGAAAACGCCACAAAAAAAAGATATGGAGCATCTGGTTTGATAAAAAATAATTTGACATCTTGATTAATGCAAAGCATTTGGTACCTTCACTTTTCTCCTGAGGTGTGGGATCACTAGCCTGCCAGCCATTAAAGTCAGGTTTGAGGTCAGGCCTGGTCATCCAGCTCTCGACCCAGCAGTGATAGTTCCTGCAGATACAACGTCACATGGATTTTCACAGAGACATCCAACAACTATACACGTCCTGATGTCATTACTGGACCAGAAGTGCACCAAACTGATGGATTTCATGTCTAAGCTAATCCTCTGATGAATGGATGAACTGTGTGTAGATGTCATTAAGTAATATCAGCCTTCATCATTTTACACAAGAAACTGTTTCCCTCATTGTAAGCAGCCATCATGCAGGACGTTTAGCCACCCAGTCCGAGAGGAGGGGGCGTGTTCCAGAGGGGAAGTGATGTATGTGAATATCCTCGATTACATACACTGATGAGTCAAAACATCATGTCCATGACCACACCTGCTTCTTGCTTAATGTGTTGTTGGCTGCCAAAACAGCTCAACGAGCAGAGGCATGAACTCTCTAAGACCTCCACACGTTACCAACGATGCTCTTAGGATTTAGTTTATACCTGCTCCTACATCCTGCATCCAGCACGGTGCCTTCAGGAGCTGACTGTTCCTTTAATGTCACAGCTATAGTCTGTATATAAACCATGGATGGAGCCACCAGGTCTCAAATGAGGCAAGGTTCCAACTGACTTCAATTCAAAAAAGGTAATTTTCAATCCTGAAATACTCGGCCAACATATTTTTATGGTCAAGTCATTGTGATGTCATTAACTAAGGTCAACGCTTCTTCTCAGTGATCTGGGTTCAAGGGTCACACCCTCCTCCATATTCCTCCCTTCACATCCAAATATGGTCATATCTGCCACCAAAAAACCAACATGGCAACGTTCAAATGCCAGACTCCTGGTTTCAGAATGTGCGTCCACAAATCAACAGGTGACATCACATTGACTTTGTCCATCTCTTGAATACCGTCTATGGTCTGAGTGTGTGCTCTGGTTGCAAGATAAACACCATTATCATCTATATCTGTGAGTAATTACAGTGGTGTGGGTCATTAGTGGACATACATGCAACCTAAATGAGTTCTCACCAGATCATTTCTTTGGATCGGATGAGTTGTCCATTTTCATCGATGAAGCGTTCAAGGACCAGGTCGCTGTTGGTGTCGTGAGCAGACAGGAAGTTGGTGACGACTCGGCAGGGGATGCCCAGGGCTCTGGAAACTGACAGTGTATAAAAACTACTTACTGAGTATTATGTTACCCAGAGGAAGAGGGAAATGAATATCATAACTGTGGGCTTACATACTATATGGTCATATGTTGTGTCTGGTTGGGATATGTCTAGTCTGTTTTCTAGAGATAGGCTACAAAGCTCGGCTGTGTCCTATCTTACCCGTGCAGGCCACTGCAGCAAACACCCAGCACTGGCCGTAGCGAACGGGCTGACAGGCTTGTGAGTCCCAGTTGCGCAGGATCTCCACGCTGCCTCTCCAGAACATGGGGCTTACACCTCCTTCATAGCCATCTGTCCATTTTCCCAGCAAGACCCCTTTGTCGTCATTACAATTCACCTGCCAGGGAAGGAAGAACATGATTATACTTTTTCTGTGTAGTTTAAGAGTATACCATTGAAAAAACATACATAAAAATGTCTATGTAAATTATTAAACAGAAACAAGTATCATTTAGCAGGGAAGGATGTTAGAAATTAATGGGACGTACCATTGCACTCAGCACTCGGGACACGTAGATGGGATTCCTTCTCCCTGAGCAGTCTTTACCAGGATTTCTCAGACATTTAGGATTCATATCCAGAATCTTCAGACAAGCATCCAGGATTCCACTTTCAAACTGCACAGTAAAAATACACACATTACTCCTGATTTGTATTTTTGTCTGCAATATAAAATCAGCTTGAGAACCAGTCAAACACGTGTCTTTTGAAAGTTTTCCAACACAAACAGACATAAATGCACAGCAAATTGGATATTCTATATCTGATTACACTCTGATTAAAGTGGCATTACTGGAGCATTATTGGTGCAGCTGTTGAAGCTTTGCAGCAGCTGATACCCACCACACTGTCCACACTATCAGATACACAGTAAATACCTTTTAATTTCATTCTCAGATATTCAGAAATGATGGTGTTGTTGCAGTTAAGTAACACATCATCAATCCTTGGTTAGTGCACAGTTTCCTGTTATCAAAATAACTCCCTCGCACTGCTGGCTCCTCTGATTGACTGTGTGATGAACTGAGGGTGACAGTGTCGGTGTTGGTGTTGGTACCTGGCCAAAGTTCCAGGGAGTGGGTATGGGATGTTTGTAGCTGCCCCGATAGATGATTCCATCCTGAGACAAAACGTACTCTGCCAAACTCTGCTCATTGTCCATATACACTGCATCCCCTGTTGCCAAGAGACATAAAAACAATACAGATTACGTCCTAATGCATGTCCAGACTGGAACATGAGTGATGCAGTGATGGTCTTATCTCACTGGAAACTGAAAACACATATTTTTACAGGCTGTAAGTTTATTCAAAGCATTGCACTCTAATTTAAAAATGTTTACGTAACTTCAGGCTTATTTGCTTTCTTGAAGAGAGTAAAATACCAAGATAAAATAATCGAGATCAAAACTAAATGAAAATTAAAATCCGCCTTCAAATCCCTAGAGTTGAATTAACATGTCACAGCTCAATTACCTGTTGTCTGGCAACCTCACTGTAGCAATAAGACTCCAAGAAGTGACAAGAAATGGTAGATAATAATATAATCAGTACTCAACTCCAGTACTTGAGTCAAAGTACTGATACTCGTGGTTAAATCTTACTCAACTGCGAGTAAATATTATTTTGTCAAAATTTTACATAGGTTAAAGTCCTAAGGTACTTACTTTTAAAAATACTTAAGTATTGAAAAGTACAAAGCAAAAGTACATTTTCTATTATCACTACATTGCTGTATTTTTTCTCAGTGCCTGACTTAATCCCAGACTAACGTATACTTCCCGTGAATGTGGTATTTTAAGCTGGAAGTGCTTTGGTGAAAAGAAAACTCTTTCTTGCAGAGTGGGTAATACTTTATGTTGGTCGACTGTTGTGTCTTGCTTTTTTGTTGTACTCAGATTCCCCATAGAGAGGGCCAACATGCTGATTAGCTTTTTTTAAAAAAGCAGAAAACCACAAAAGCGTGATGTTTAGCGTCTTCCCTCTTTATTGGGTGGCTCTGTTGCCTGTCATTACCAGATCAACTGTGCATGAGCGAGGGTAACTCTACTCGGACAAACAGCCTGAAATGCGTTGCAGCATAGACTGTATACAAAGAAAGTAACTACAAGCTGCCTAGAAATGTAGTGGAGTTGAAAGTACAATATTTGTCTTTGAAATGTAGTAAAGTCGAAAGTACAATATTTGTCTTTGAAATGTAGTGGAGTCGAAAATACAATATTTGTTTTTGAAATGTAGTGAAGTGAAAGTCATAAGCTTCCAAAAAAAACAAATTCTCAAGTACAGATACTCAAAAAATGTCCTCAAGTAAATGTACTCAGTTACTGTCCACCACTGAATATAATCAAACCACATATATATTTAATGACTTGAGTAAAACCATCCCTCTTCTCCGCTGCTCCTAAAAAGCCGCCCAAACATGATCCAAGCACATTCCATCCAAACCAGATCCACTACACGACAGCTTGACGTATGATCTGTTTACCCACCTGGACACCAAGGGTTAAAGAGCAGGATGAATTCAATCCTCCCTGACTGCCCCAGGGTCAGGGTGTAGCGCCCTATAGGAGCGTTGGGGGCGGAGCAGATAGACAGAGCCACCATGTCCCCAGGAGGACTGGTGACAGTAGCGCTCCAGCGGGAGGTGTCAATGTTGGCAGACAGACTGAAGGAGGCCCTGGTGCCATATTGTTCAGACGGTTGAGGACCTGCATGTAACAGTAAATACAATTAGAGGCCTGAGACTAAGAGAAGCAGGCAAGTGATCTGAGTGCAATACATTTGTCTGGAGAACAGAAGCTCACTGTTTTCTCCACTCTGTAATCTCCTCTCATGCACGGGTAGCATAACTGTATAACAGCAATATCTAATTTGTTACTGAGGTCTGGTGAGGTGCATAAACTTCTAATAATTTGTGCTCACTTATGTCTAACACCATCAACTCAAACAAAGGATCATTTCACTAAGTTGGATGAAGTGTCCATCTCAAATCAGTTACAATGTGCTTGACGTTCAAAGGTTGATAATGTTATCTATCATTATACACGTGCTTTCTTCTTTGGCATGCAACATTTTCTGTTTGAAGAGTTGCATTTTCAGGATGTGCAACAGTCGTCTTATCACACTCATTCACCAGAAGTTTTTCCAAGAGGCAGAGCAGACTGATACAGCCACCATGTAAAGCCCTGCATAAAGTGTCACAGACAGACCAAAGGAGGCCACTGCACCGTGACGCTCACGGGGTTGAAGACCGGCATATATATAGTTGGAGCACCAAGTTTTAAAACAGAGATCTGAGTAAAAACATTTGTGTCTGGGAAAAAGAAAACTCACTGTTCTCCTAACCCTCATAAAAACATCTCTGGAATCTGCTCTCATGCATGGGCAGCATAACTGTGTAATAGCTTATACCATTGACTGTTGATTTCTGGTAAATTACATAAACTTGAAATATTTGGTGCAGTTCTGTCCAAAAAGGGGAATTTTCTGACATCTTCCACTTCATACAGCCAACTAAAGCTTTGTTGCTCCCTTCCTTTTCACTGTATGGGCTCAAGGGTGCTTCTCAAATCCATTAAAATATACTTGACTTTCAGTGGTTGATAACGTTATCTACGATTATACACATGCTTTCCTGTTGGCACGCAACATTTCCTGTTTTAAAGAGCTACAATTGATGGCGTGCAACAGCTGTCTCATCCACAAGAAGTTAATCCAAATACTGAAAGAGGAGAAGAGAAACATAGATTACATATACAGGAGTATGTAGCATCTGGGGCCCCCAATACTAACAATAATAAGTCCATTAACACCCACAGAAGTATGAGGGAGGTCTTGAGGTTAACAAAGGAAAACAACAACACAATAGCTACTGTACGTATGCTTGATGTGAAAGCCAGCAGCAGCATCACTGATGACTGAAGAAAGGAAAATTTCCTTCCCTTCCCAACAACATTGCGGCTGCTTTTCCCTTCTCATCTTTGAAAAGGTAACAAAGAAAATAATGTCAGCAGAAAAACACAACAGCGAGGGCTTCCAGTGTGCCCCCAACTTCCTGGATGAGAGAACAAAGCCACAATGCTACTTCCATTGTGATTCTGAAACACTTTTCAAGGAATGAAAGTTTTGATGCAGTGCAAATGACGATTATACTCGAACAGTATTTAAAACATATGCTGTGTGGTACAAGAATTACACATGGATAAAAGGGTAGTGCCGATAGTACCTGTTTCTGCAATGAAGTCAAGAGAGCTGACCCCTGGTTGGTAATATCCAGAACGAAGGTACAGGCTGATGGTGAACGGCTGGCCTCTCCTCACGATGAGACGATCGGCACCATTGAGGTCAGTACGATGGTCGGTGTTGTTAAACTCACACTCCAGGTTCCAGCGATCGATGTCCAGACCTTACAATAAAGAAAATAAAACGAAAATAAATAAATAAATAACACAGTTTTTTGCTGTTATCATTATTATTATCATCATTAATATTTCCACCATTATTATTATTTTTTCAATTTTTTTTTCAAATACACACTGTAGCAGAGTTTATACCGAGTATTTTATTATAACCAATAAAACTCCTGAAGCATATACATCTGTACTTATCTCAGACACATTCATGTTTCCTGAAATAAGGATAAATAAGAGGAACCTATATTTGTACGTTTACAGAGCAATTTAAAATCCCACAACAAAGTGCATGTTGTAAAATCCTGTCTGCGGTGTATAGGACAAGGGATGATTAATAAAATTTCCAAGGGCAAACAATTACAAATAACTTTTTTTTAATGGTGCATTCACAAGAAAAGTGTGGTTAACCAGCGTCTGGATTTCTTTAGGTTGCAGCTGTAAACTGCGTTCTTCGCTACTTGTATTTTGTAACTACTGTTTTCCTGAGTGAGTCCAGAGAAAAGATTTGAATGTTTGTGAAGGTTTACTGCGTGATCTTCAAAGCCACTAGAGATATGGTGGACATGGAAATATAACGGCAGTTCTCTCAGTCTACTACTATTTAGTGAGATAATTTCATTTGACGTGTCTTTCTGTATTGATTTACCAAAAAGTAAACACAGACAGTCACTCCCTGCACACTCCCACTTGTTCTCTCCAGGGTTCGATGTGACTAAGAGCATCCCACCCTCTGACTTCCTGTTTGTAGGAGAAGTTAGGGTCCTCGTATATAATGCCTCCATGATCCTCCTCCTGCTGTCTAACTACTGATCGGACTGCTCCGTGACATGTCAGGAGGTTAACCTCTCCCCATAAATTATGGCGTGGTGTTAAGAAAACCCCTGGATACAAGCAAGAAGTGGTGGTGTCATGGCTGAGCTGGACTTGAATCAACACAGACTAAGCTGAAAAGTCTTCCTGCTGCTTTACATGAAGTCCACGGGGGATCATTCCTCAGTATTCGTCATGGCTCTGATGTTTTACTGGTCCTGACCTTGGTCCAGGTCTTAACTGAAGACATGTTAACTGTGGGGTGCACCTACTCTGTAACAGCTGCAGATTGTAGCCAGAAGATTGTTAGGGCTTTGCTGTTTAGTCTGTGCACACGCTCAGGCCATTTAACACACATTTGAACTGTCAAAAAATCTGAGCATCATGCTGCACACTCTGAAGGAAAATATTTTACTGTACACGCAAGAAAATCTAATGAAACAGATCCCCAGCTTACAGTATGTGAAACAATTGCTTAGATTCATAACATATGAAAGCAACAAAACCATCAGAAATAAGCGGCTAATGGTGCAATGTGAAGCTGACATCATCCTCGCTCTGTGGAGCTTCGAGGGCCTGCAGTACTGACATGAAACAACATTAATTTAGATTTTCTGCCAACTTGCAGTGCAACATAATGTGCTGTTGAGGCAGAGCCATCGTGGTATGGCAGATGGTATGCACGTGTTGTGGTGTGCACTATTCTGTAGGGTTAACCTTTTGCAGCACAGCGCTCTAATGCACAATGCACGGGCACAGATTCCTAATCCTCGACCCTGCCTTCTTCACTAGCCCTCACATACTGTACACGCCCACGCTTTGCTCCCACCGTACCAACCCTGACCCACACCACAGAGGGACAGACTCAGTAGCTGCAGACAGTGTGAGCCTTATAAGGAGATTCAAACAGAAATCTAGCTAATGACAACTGGGTAGCAGCTAGTACAGTAAACACTATTTCAATCCTGGAAAAATAAATATGCGAACACTCTGAAGTAAAAGAACTTCTCAGTCTTTGAGGTAACACCCATGCTGACTTCAGATCTCCATCACAAGCACTTGCAGTTTTCAAATGAATGCTTTGTGCACACACACTCACTCACTTATGAGAATCCTATTTATTCTACATGGTGGGCGTCCAGCAAAGGTTTTGTTCATGTTTGTGCTCCTTTAGACCGACTTTTAAAAATCCAGGAAATGACTTACTTACTTACACTACACTTTTTGACTTCACACACAGGTGAACAACTATTTTCAACCTTCAGTGGCAATTTAGAGCAATGCTGAATCCTCGGCGAGCTGTTGTAGGAGTTATGGATGTCTTCACAAAGCAAACTATGTGTAGGGTGATGTGTGTGTGTGTGTGTGTGTGTATGTGTGCTTGTAAAGATAGCTGCAGTTGACTAGTGTGGAAGCTCCAGCTGTTCTTGGCTACTATTATAAGTGTAAAGGTCCCAGAGGCCCCAATCAACTTGAACACGAGGGTGAAACATTTTCAAAGGTTGTCAGGTCCCTCATGAAAGCTTGAAAGAGCATTCACTCCAGCACTGTGCTTTAGGACTGATGATACCTGAAGGCTGTGGTGACTTCCCACCATTCACACTTAGTAAAAGTTTGACCTCTGTGGACACACACTTGTAGGAAGTACTTTAAACACAATCAAAGCTAAATTTAAATTGACTTCCACTTAGAAAAAAGTGGGATTTATAATGACAAAACAGTAAATTGGAGAACAAACCAATTAATATGGTATTACTATCAGCATTTGTATTTTAATCATTTACCCAGTAATAAACTTTACGCCAATTTAACTGCACAATTTAGCAGATAGTTTCCCTTGTCGTTTTAAAGATCACTTTAAGACAGGTTTGGAGAAAATAAATAAAGAATAGAAATAGGATGGAGCATAACACTTACCCTGAGTCATGACTCCTGCTGTTCTTTGACTAAATAGTTTTCAGTGAATCTCCAGCTGCAAAGACAAATATTGTGTCTCTCTGTGCTCCCGCCTCGGTCTTATTTGTAGTCCTCAGCGTGGAATGGTGGGTGTGACGCCACTATAGACTGCGACCCCCCCCCCTTAACAGGAAAAAACCCGACGACTCGCGCGCGCACGCACACAAGTCCACTTTGTGTACGTCCTTCAGTGATTCATCGTTTGTCGGTATTCTTAAGTAGTATTACGTGGTTACGGGGAGCACAGCGAACTTTTTGACTTTACGTGGAACAGTGGACTAGTTGAACAGCAGACTATTGCAGAAGTACAGTCTGCAGTGCAGTGGGTGCTGAACCCAGACACTCTTTCATGCTTTAATGATGAACACCTGTGAGGACGGTGGCGTGGTTTTAATTGAAAACAAACAGCGGCTTACTGGTACGCAGTTGTTATTGATATGAACTTCCAAGAAAACACACAACACAAACATTTTATAGTCCTACTCACAAGCTCCATTACTGTTCAAAATTAATTAGCTTTTATGATGATTAACTTATCCATAGGTCAATTTGACTCAATTCACCTTACAAGCATCTATTAGTTCTCAGATGAATATAGCACTAAGGAAACACTTTTTAATCTGATTGGAGTAAACCTGCAGTAAACTACAGTTCCCACCTATATGCATGACCATTGTAAATTATTTACAACTTTATTATATATGGATGTAGCAAACGTGATGTTACTCATTGGTTTTCAATGTGGCATTTGAACATAGACTGTGAATGTAGAACAGACAAAACTAATGTGTTGGTTTGTGGAGTCACGTTTTGAAGCCAGGAGTTTGGTATTTAAATGTTGCCATGTTAAATTTCTTTGGAGCCAGAAGTGACCATATTTGGATATGAAGGGAGGAGTGATGAGGTGGGTCTGACCCTTGAACCTGAGGACATTGCCCAATGTGTGTGAGACTCAACTTAAGCTGGAGCCTAATATCTATTTAATGGTGAAATGATATTCAGATGGACCACCACATCACCAATGAGAACAATTAACATAAGCCAATTATAACAGAATGAAAACATATAAACTAGAAAAGCACTCTGAGAGTGCAGACCTCCGCCAAGCACTGTTAAGGCCAATTGATACTTACTCGTGCACCACCGCGTCCGCACGAGGGTCCGCGTCACGTAAATGTCATGGAACACGTCAGGAAGCGCTCGAGTGGAAATGCGCGGAGGCATCCGCGTGCAGCTCCAAAAATGTGAGTGCATCGCCCGGGCGCGGAGGTTCGCGAGCAGCTGCACTGCGCCTGCGCTAGCATATCCACACAAATACACTTCTAATATCTTCTTACTTATTACATTGTTTTTATTTCTACGAGATGTAATAAGTAGAGTTGACCTCAGCTCATGACATCAGAATGACTTGTGAAAACAATTTATTGACTGGGTATTTCATGATGAGTGAAGTTGATGCTTTTTCAAAGGGAAAACTGTTGGATCCAGTTTTTTTCTTGTTTTTGTTTTTTAAAGCCAACATCTACCAGCCATTTTGTACTTTTTGGCACTTTTGCAGTGGCTTCACTTTTTAGACCGAGTAACTAGGTCTATCTTTTATACACAGTTTATGATTTTGAGTTGGTCCTCCTCACTAGTGAGCATTTAATAGTCAGGAATTGAAAATAGCTCCCAGAAGACATTTACTGCGGTTTAAGTAACATCTGCTGTAAATTACAGTGCCCAGCTGTTTTGGGTAATTACTGATTTTTTTTTTTTTTTTTTTTTTTTTTTTTAATAATGAAACTATATATTTATCCATTCAGTATGTAAGATTTTAGGTCTTCAGTGAGAACCAGTGGGCTTTGTCTGGAGTGCCACAGACAGGGTAGGAATGAGAAACAGGTTCACTTTTGTTGTTTTAATTTTTTCATGGCATTTGTTGGTAATGAAAATAGCAGATGAAGCCTGATCTTTCAAGAAGGACTGAATGTGTAAATCATGTCATCTGTCATTCACAGTCCGCCACAGTGTACCACTGTTTGAATTACTCCTGAGACTCTCGATGATCGCCTGCTTTACTAAGAAGAGTTACATTAGTACGGGATGAGGTAACAAAGAGTACATGGACAAATTGTACAAACTGCTTTTGACATCACTGCTAAAGTTTCTTCTCTTGGCATGAAACATAGTTGCAGAGTTGGGCATTATGTCAGGATTGTGAACTCTGTGATTAACCAAAGCCAGAGTTCATTTCAAATCCACAGTGTAGTTCAGAGAAACTATTATTTACTTTGACACTAAATAATAAATATATGTGTGAAATAGGAGGGGGCTTTATGAAGAACAAAACAGTGGAGAAATCATGGAAATAGAATCTTGTTTACTCATAAAAACAATAATAAAGTATAATGAACACAATTAACAACACAATTGTTGCTAAAAACACAATTTCTCATTCTCAGGTATTCTGATTACTGCTGAGAACTTCTCAAGATGAGAAATCAAGATGTAACCTTCTCAGTGAGAAGGTTACATCTTGATTTCTCATTCCTTTTTCCAAATAGTTGAGAAAGCTGATCGTAGCTTGGTGTCACATTGGTGAGACATCACTGTGTTGTCAGTCCACTGGACAATTAGTTCTAGTTAAAGTTTCAAAAAGGGAAGTGGATGCTAAACAGAAACTAGCATTTAAAGTAAATGGAGGTAGCAGTTCTTCAGAATCCATATGGGAGTATTTGTGATGCAGTATTTTGCAAGTCGATGGCTATGTTTCACTTTCTTTTATGCACTTTATTTAATACAAGAAACCCTGAGTGGACAATTATTAGGAAAATCATGTTTCTCATGATGAGTTTTATTGTTGAACAAACACAATTTACTCAGTCAATCCAACATATTATTGAACCTCGAACTTGAATGTTTAACAAATAAAAAATGTGTTGCGTGTGCAGAATTATTAGGCAACTAATTTACACATCTATTTTTTTTCAACCCACTTATTTATTTCCAATTTTCAGAGTAGGTATGACATATAAGTAACTTAAACTTCACAATCAACTTTCACTGAAGCACCAACCACAGCCTCCCAAATACTGTCCAAAGAGGTGTACAGTCTTCTCTCACTGGAGATCACATATTTGAGAAGGGCCCATAAGTTCTCAGTGGGATTTAAGTCAGGTGAGGAAGGGGCCAGGTCATTATTCAGTCCTCTGTGAGGCCTTTCCTGGCTTGCTGAGCAGTGGAGAACCTGGATGTGTGTGATGGAGCATTGTTCTCCATTAAGATCATTGCCTTTTTAAATTTCTTCTTCCACTACTGCTCGAAGAAGGTTTCTTCCTCAAACTGGCCGTAGGTTTGGGAGTTGATTTTTAGTCCATCTTCAAACCAAAAGGTCAGACCAGCTCATCCTTTATGAATACAGCCAGTACCTCCACTACCTTGCTGGTGCCTGACTTGAAGTGGTGTCCATTAGTGATCGAGCCACAGGCCCATCCATCTGAGTCACTCTCATTTTATCTGTACAAAAACCTTCTGGTGTTTCTTGATCCAATCTTTACGCTTCAACTTGTGAATCTCAGTGGTGATTTAGTGATTCAGTCTTATTTACCTCAGCCATGAGCACTTGACACGTTGCACATCTGGATGCTCACTGGGAGGCTGTTTCCTGGTAGCTGTTTTGTGTCTTTTCTCCTCCATGTGTTTCTTGTGACCCTAGCTTTTTGCAGTGAAACGATTGTCCGGTGGTCATGTCTGAAAAGTTCTTCTCATTCTCAGTTAAATCTCTTTTTTGTCCCATTTCACCTGAGTTAATGAAGCTGCTTAATAATTATGCACACTGTAATATAGGGTGTTAATCACTTCATCCTTCCTCATTACACAAATGCATCCCCTCTGACAATGAATAAAGCCAAATGCCTTCAGGCCTCTATGGTTTAGAGCTGGAAAATGTGCAGAGACATAATGATAAGGACAAAATACTCATTAATAATTGTGCTGCAGTGTAGTGTTGTGACCAGAACAAGCAATTCTCTATGCGTTGTGTAGACAGTTAAGTGCAACCTTTATTAAAGCACGCCTGGTATTTTGATGGCTTATTTACATTGATTTAATCATGAAAATACGTCTGTATTGTATGTTTTATTTTCATTATAAGCCACTAAATTTTGACTGTAAAGTCTTCAGGCTGGCTGTGCAAGCTGTGAGTGAAGTTTATTGTAAAAAATGTTGAGGTGAAAATAAAAAACAAACATCCAAGCAAAGATCATTATCACTGTACATATTTTGTATTTCAAATAGAAAGCAAAACAACTGTTATGTAGATCAATATTCATACAAGTAACAAAGTTTATACAAAGCTGTTAATTAAAACAGAAGGAAACACACAAATAATGTATTTAAGTTTAACACATTTGTACAAAGCAAATCATTGAGGACATGAAATTATGTTTTGAGTAATTACTTCACTACAAAGATTTAGCCACGTTTTCAAACTACAGTATAACTTAGGAAGGTGTTATGAATAACAAGTAAGCACCAACACAAAGACTGAAGCAACTCTATGATCCTTTACTTGAGCTATAAATGTTTTACAGTGCAACTATGTAAAGCCATGTCAGGCATGCTTTCAAAATCACTGTCTAGAATACAGAGCAATTATAGACATTTTTCTGTCCTATTGTTTTAAGTGGTGATATTAAAAAGAAGCATTATTTACAGAGTGGTAATAGATTACAGTACCAGCTGAGATAAAGGGACGTCTGTTTAAATAGTTTCTTCTTCAGCTGCTTTTCATGTGCTGCCTCCAGGTCTGTGGGAAAAGAGAAATATTTAATTGACTTTTCACAAGAACAGAGCAGTTTGTTCATACAGCCGAACAACTGCTGAAATCTTGTTGTATGCACTAGTTTAAGAAAGAAGGGTGATGTACACTTGGACTTGATCTACCTTAAACCACAGGTCAGACTTCAGTGGACTTTCCAACACCAGTGCTCTGAACCTGAGAGATTTGCAAAAACAATATTCAGTTAATAATAATAATAACAACACAAGATTTATCATTTCCATGGAAAAATACAGACTGCAGGCAAAAAACCTAATCTTTTCCACCATGTGAACAATTACTGAGAAGGCTTTGAACTGTACCTGGCTGCAGGGCAGATCCTTGGCTTGGCTGTGTGGTTTGGCCTTGGGTTTGGGTGCAACTGGTGGCTGGGTTTTCTCTGTGGATCCTGCAAGAACGTTTGTGGCCGCTGCTTCCTTAACAGTAATTATGGAGGCACAGACCGAGGAGCTGTCCTCCATCTCTCCTCCAACAGCAGAGTGGTAGCTGTGACTAGAACTGCTGAAGCCGCTCACGCTCTCTCCCGATGACTCGGAGCTGTCCACTGGAACAGAGAGGGATATGGTGGATACAAGCAAGGAGGAGGGATGTCACTGTTTTGGCTTGAACATAGACTGTATACAGAAATTCAACTCAACTTTATTTAAGTATTTTAAGAAACAATATGGTTGGCCAAAGTGCTGTGCACAAACATAATTCAATTCAATTTAAACCAGTTGTATTTGTATAGCGCCAAATCACAATCAAACACTTAAACATCACATGGTCAAGGCCTTAAGATGTCATGAAAGTGTGATTGAGAGAGGGAAGCCCTGAAGCAACCGGTCCCAAAAGTGATGCCAACGTGGAAGAGCAAAAGGTGTAATACTCCCGATGGCCACTAGATGCTAGCTCCAAAAAACTCTGGCTCCAATTGGCTTCAATTGAAAAACTGTTCATTGTAAATCCTGAAATACTCAGTCAATACAGTTTTTCCGCAAGCCATTCTGATGTCATTAGCTAAAGTTGACTCGTCGTATGAGAGATAATTTCATCATTAATTAGACTTCCAAAGAAAGAGGATTTAGGGACATGATTAGTTTGATTGCATCTCATACAGATTGGGTTGCATCCTTCATATCCAAATATGTTCACTTCTGGCTCCAAACAACCAACATGGCAACTTTCAAATGCTGAATTGAGTGACATCACAGTCTATAGTCTTGAAACATGGCACCCAGACACCAGAGCTTTTCAGGGGTCATTAGTATCACTGCAATAAGAGGTTCCTGAGTATGTGAGGAAGATTTATGCTTCCGCTCCAGTTTAATCTTCTGGTCCATTTGAAGCAACAGTCTGAACATGTGACTTCAAACTTTTACTCACAGAGTAAGTTCTGACTCCCACTCTCCTGGTCCAGGTCGTCCTCCTCTAGAGCTCCAGGAGGAGAAACATATCCTCCAAGGTCCCCAGCAACCGTCCTCCGCTTTGGCCCACACAGGTATCCCACAGGGGACAGAGAACCCCGTCCAGAAGAGGAGGAAGAAGAGGAACTGCTGCCTGAACCCAGAGATTTTGGTCGCCCTCCTTGAAGAGCGTCCTTTGACCCACGTGATCCAACAGCAAACGGCACCTTGTTTTCTACAGGAGCCAGTCGAGAATGAGTTTTGTTGGAGGGATTGTGATGAGTTAGTAAAACCAAAGAGGGGCTGAAACCAATAACATACCTCGTCCCATCAGTACGTAGTTGACAGCTCGGTCGTTGATCGCCGCCTCGCTGGGCTGGATGTCCATGAAAGGCTTGTTCCCAATACCCAGGAACACTCTCTCCTGCATGCGGACCTCTTAAAAGCACATTTAAATCATTAGTTTTAAAACATTTGATAATGACTTTGAAGCACATGAGAGGTGAACACAAATTAGTAATTAAAGGGACACAATAAGTGACTTTTAAATGTCAAGCAGGTCTTTATCCTGCAATTAGCTCTGCTGTTTTGGTTTTCTATCTTTTAACATCCTACCCACACTAAGACTCAACCACATGTATTCATTCATCTGCCAACTTGCAGATTAATTAATTATAGACATGTCCGCACCTGCCAAAGAAATCTCATAAAATGAACGTGACACATCAACTTGTACAACTTAAAACCAGTCAGTCTGTCTGTAAGGACTGTTACTGTACCTCTGTTGTGTATGGCCTGTTCCCACAGGATCCGCTCCAGGTCCTTGGTCCAGGCCTCCTTCACCCCCCGGCTAACTGCCTGCAGTGTGTATGTGTCTTGACTTTTCCTCTTTCTGAACCAGATCTCAAAACACAGGCCGCTGTCTCCGCTGTTCTGCGTCATGCCAATGTCAGACGTCTAAATACAGACAGAGAAAAGATGATGTACC
>OOFC01010848.1:36718-59264 GCA_900323345.1 Pseudochromis fuscus
GTTACTTTTTAGTACAAAATAATTGGAAGTGCTTCAAATTGATCTAAAACATTTAAAATATTTTTATTGTTTATTTTGCTTGTATTAATAATATGGGAGATTTTTTTTCACATCATTTATTGTATATGTCAAATGGGGTCAGAAGGTCAAAGGCAGTTTTTAAACCCAGTCTTCTCTCTGCATCTAAGTGAAAATTTCCACAAGTTGTGAGCCAAAACGGAAACATTTCCGCTGTAATTGTAAGTTTCTGCATGTGCAATTTTCTATGATGTAATCGTGTGGTGACTTGTGGTAAAGGGGAAGCGCTACTCACAGATTTCATTACTGTATTCCTTGTTACATCCGTGGCACATACATTTGAAGCATTTCACATATAAACGTGCGTGTGCTTGTGCGGTGTGTGTACCTTGAATGACTGCTTGTAGATGTATGTGTCATTCCCCACATCAGTCTTTCTGGTCTTGCTAAAGAGAACGAGTTCTTGAAAGAGGAAGATGTGGCGGAAACATTTCTTCTTCCTGAACGTGACCATGAACTCGTCCTGGCGTATCAGCTGCCCCTGCTCCTTCAGATTAACCTGTGGTACAGAAAAAGTTGTTTAGACGTTTACCAGGGCTCAACACAGTTTTCCAAAAAAGTTAAATACTGACTGTAACTGTATAAGCCTCATGTTGAATATAATTTGTTTTTAAATTCAATTAATTAAGATTTTGAACATCAAACAATGGCAAACATCAACACAAGAACTTTTCTTACTAGTTTTTCCACTGTAGCAGAGACTAGTGAGTTTACAAACTATCCATCAAAATCCCTTCAAATCCAACTGTAGTCCCTTTATCTTGGATTTCCACATAATGCAGATCCACATCCTCACCTCCCACACACTGAACCTCCCTTTAAATTCCATGGAAATAATGATGAATTTATTATTCTTTCTCATTCCAACGCATATTTATCATGAAAAAACCATGGCACAAAATCAATAAAATGAAGTATGTCATCCTCCTGCCTGTACCTGCTGTTAAGATTCCAGTAATGTTGCTCAAAGCTGTGAGAGTGCTGACTGTGAGTCTGGCTACACTACATATCTATATGTACTGCATTCTGTAACGTATACTACAAGGGTTGAAACTCTCCTCTGTGGTGATGTAGTTTGATAAGCTGGTTTATAAAAAGACCCAAAACTAAAACAGCTATTGAATCCCTGCTTACATCACAGTGGTGGATGGCGTCCATGGCCAGCAGGTTGTTGCCGTGGCGGAGCTGGAAGTGGATGACCTCCAGGGCTGCCTTGACCTCAGCGATCTCCCTCATCTGTCCCGGGCCACATTCCCTCATTATGTCCTGCAGCAGCAAGCTGTACTTACTGATGCGCTGCACAGGCTTCAGCAGGTAGGACCACAAATCCATTTTATCCCCCAGCTTCAGCTGCTTTTGCTGTTACCACAACAGAGCAAAGCATATCATTAAGAGGATGGATCATCAGGAATGGACTGCACTTGTTTGACTGATTTGGCTGAAGCATTGCTTTTTCTATCAATCATTTATTCCACCATGATGAAACTACTAGATGTATTCCCATGAAATTTTCTATCGACGGGAATACTTTTGATAACACTGGTGACCCCCTAACTTTCCTTTTGACCTACTGTAATCATCAGGTTAAAATTGAATCTGTCCAAAACTTAGTTACTTAACTTTATGAGTAAATACTATCGACTGTACATAGGTTGGACGAAGCATGTTGGTTTGGGAGCCAGGAGTTTGGCATTTGAACATCATCATGTTGGTTGTATGGAGGTAGAAGTGACCATATTTGTATATTCAGGGAGGAGTGAGGAGGCGGGTCCGAACATTAAACGCAAGTATGCTACCCAATGAGACTCCAGTTTAGGTCTGGTATCCAGTGATTCCTCTCTTTTGAAGCCTAATATCTTCTCAATTATGTTTTTTTTTTTCAAATCACTAATGAAAAAATTGACTGTAGCTAATAACATCTGAATGACGTCTGAAAAATGTATTGACTGAGTTTTTGAATTGAAATCAATTGGAGCTAACATGTAGTGGCCATCGGGGGTATTACACTCTTTATCACTTCCTCTTCCACTTGGCCTCATTTTTGAGACCCGGTGGCTTTGTCCATTTCTCTGTACAGTCTGTGGTAAATACTCATAGGACCTTGTGAGTGTTGCTTATTGTCAAACAGATGGCAAACGTTTGATCCACAAAGCACCAGCATGTTAGCATTTTCACTGTGAGATGCTAACAGTGCTCCAGACTTTAGACATTTTTCTCTCTTTATTTATTTATTGAAAATAATTGGTGTTGAGAACCGAAAGCCTAAGGAGGCTGGCAATGGTTCCCACCTTGAAGAAAGTCTGTCCATGATTGATGAGAAGACTGTCAGACTGGGGTTTGTTCTTGCTGTAAAGGGCATACAAGGCAAAGCTCTCTCGCTGAAGAAGAAAAAAATAAATAAAGATCATTACTCATCATCATTATGCCAGGAAACAAAGATTCATGTGTTACTCTGTAAAATGCAGACAGTGCAGAACAGTGTACATGGGAGGTCACAGCTGTTTGAAGACAAATCTTATTTCCAGTGACTTTGTTTCACTGATATCAGCACTGTAGCCACTGAAGGAAAGGATTCCTTGGAAGCTAAAGACACGGCATCAGTCAGCAGTCAGGACACATCTGGAAAGGCTTTTGTTAGCAATCGATTGTGCAGAGTTAATGTGGTTTTGGCTCAAAACAAGAAATCGTGGACCACTGCTTGAAAATACACAGACTGGGATCTGCCAAAACCTTGTTGTGTCATGGAAACAATCATGACTATGGTCTGAGAAACAGTGTCAGGATTTAAAATATGTTCAAGCCGTCAGAAATGTAAGCATTTAAAAGTTGTGATTTTTCCTCAAGAAAGTCCACCAAACATTAAGGAGCTATAAAAGGGGCTAACACACACAAACACACAACTATTCACACATGGCACCTACATGACGGAGAAAGCAGCGTCCCACTCTGAAGGGTTCGTTCATGCAGCTCTCCAGCTCATTCATGAAATGATGCCGGTGGAAGTCGTGGAGTTTTTCTAAGTTACCGAAGATGCTCCCTCTCTGACCTCTGAGGTCCTGAGGAACATCGGCCCTCTCCAGCTCTGGGAAGTAGTGCTCTCGAACGTAACCCAAAGCCTTCACGTACTCCTTCTCTGTGGACAGCAGCTCCTCTATGATCCTCTGTAGTTTCCTGTTCCACATGCAGGAAATGAAAAATGTGAATGTGCTGATTTAATTAAAGCTGATAACTGAACCCAGGTTAGCTCAGAATCATCTGTTTCACACAATTTATCTGTGAATAGCATCTCTCTATGTGACATTACAGTTTGACTCATGAACAACTGTGCCCTTCATGGATATATTTAAATGTAAGCTTCAAAGCACTGGACAACATTTCACTCAGCTTTAGATTACAGATGAGGGAGGGGGACATTACTTACAAAACATTGCTGCCATTGTTTTCTGTTGGTGTGAGTAATGTCTCTGGGGACCCTCGATCTCCAGGGCTTTGGGCGGAGACTGAACGTCCTTCACCCTCCACTTCATTACTGTCTCTTTTTGACGGGCAGCTCAGCTTTCCTGGCCATAAGCTCTCATTATGGGAAATGGGCAGATTTTGGATGGGCTGCAGATTTTGTTCCAGCGACTGCGTCCTCCTCTGACAGTGTTTGTGACTTACATTCAAAGGTGAAAAGCCAGAGATGCTTGTAAAATGAGAACTCGCATGTGAGCCCTCACTTAGGGACCGACCCAAAGGTTGGTGCAGTGGAAAGTCCTTGCCCCCGTCTGCAGAGCTTACACTCCTCAGATCTGCTTCACTGTGGTGCTCCCTTGGCCTCCATTTGCTCTCTGGGTGGCAGTCACCGTTTTGTGGGAAAGCAAGCATCCTGTCATTTTTAACTGGTGTCACAGGTAACTGCTGCACTGGTAATTCTGTGTTTTTGCTGTCTTTGAGGCATTCAGGATTGGGGCTTTCTCCTTCACATTCTGTGATACTGACTACCTCCTTATGAGAGGCTGGTTGCCGGGTCAGGGAGTCTTCAGCCTCCCCCACCTCACTCCTTTTCTTCTCCATATTTTCATGTTCCCCTTGAGGGTCTGCAGCTGTGGTCTGCTGAGTCTGGTTCTTATCTACGCCTTTTTTCTTCTTCTGCATCTCCTCAAGACGCTGCCTAACTTCTTGGCACTGGACCCAGGCTGCATTCCACACTCTCATCACCCCCGAGGCCCCTGATCCCACGCTGCAGGCTTTAGCTTTCAGAGCCTGGAAGTGCTGGGTGGAGAATTCACCACCTAATCTCTCCTCATACATTTGGAGTGTGCTTTGGGTTTGAGCAGAGTAACACCCCGGCTCTACCTGCTCCAAAAAATGACCACATTCTTTGGCCAGGGCAGACGCCTGGAGAGAGCGAAGGGGGGAGAGAAAAAAAATAACTTTTGAAGGTTTAAACACAAATCAATCAGACATATTTACAAAGGGCCAGTGAAGAAAGAAAGATAAGGAAGCTAAATTAGAAATGTGAGGTGGGTGAAAACACACAAACCTGTTCACAGAAGTTGTACACATGCACCACTTTGGTTAGTTCTTTGTTCCTCTGCTCGACCCGCAATATGAAGTTTTCTGCGTTGGATTTGAAAGTACCGACAAGAGTCCGAAAAACATCTGCAGCAGGGCTGGAGTCACTGGTGGCAACAATCCCCTCTGCCTCCGTCACCAGGGTCAGGGCGTACTGTTGTTTCTCCTGTGATAAATGATAAGGTTTCAACTGGAACGTACTTCCTTTCCCCGCCTTGTTTTAAGTTCTTAATCTTCTATTTATTGTTAACATTTAAATATTTGCAACGCTTGAAAAATGAGAGATATGTGTTGACACATAACACAGATGGCCAAATAAGGGTAAGTTTTCTCGAATCTAAAATCTGTTTTTGTGAAAGTGGGTAATACCTTTGACTGAGTGAGAAACAGATGAAAGTCCTTCAAAGCCTTTTCAGAGCCCACCAGGGTATCATCTGTTGTGTAAGAGTCCTTCAGTCTCTGTTCACCTTCTGTACTGAACCACATCCCAGCCTGCAATGTGGGAATTATGTAATGATGCATTACAGCTTGGCAATCTGCAAGTGCACTAACACATACGTTATCTACGAAAGGAATCCCATATGAACATCTACAAAACCACTTTAATGATTTAAATGTTTCAGTGCGTATTGTAGATTTTATTAGTCTGAGGGACTGTACCGTGGTGATTTTAGCTTCCATCTCTCTGAGCTTAAACAGAAACTCCAGGTGTTGTAGTGACTCGTTTGATCTCATGACCAACATATGGAGCTTCTCCTCCACCTGGTTGTACAGACTTGTCACTGACTCCAAAGCATCTCTGTAAAGGAAGGAGAGACATGAGGAAACACTATCACTCACCCTGACATGCACTGTGAGATGCCATTTCTAGTGTAGTGTAGTACCTCTACAAAGAGCAGAATTACTTTTCACAACATACAAATCTTTCTCAGAGTATTATAATATTATCATAGTGTTGTCACCCTAACTCTATGTTTGCAGTATCAGTTGGCTTTCATTGGAACATGAAGGTAAAACTACTAATACTTTGCTGTTACGCATCTGATTGACCGACTTTGGACATTGTTTACTTAACCCTTTGCCACCTGAGCCCCCAAATTTTCACCTGTACTTTTTTTGCATATTTTGATTTCAAATTCAAATTTAACATGCATGCATTTACGTGCAGTTTCAGTGTTTTTGGTCACAAAAACTCTGAAATCAAATCCGTTTTTGTGTTTTTCTGCTCTCGTTTCATTGTCACTGTCATTACACTCTTACAACACATAGTATATAGTAAATCAGCTGTTTTGCCGGCATCTGGGAGAGGCGCTAGTGAAATTACCGTAATGACACATATTCACTGTAAAGTGCAACATCTCAGCTCTCGGAATTTTTCTTATTGCGCAAACCGTGACATAATTACGGTAATCCAAAGATGCATATGCAGACCTGTCGCCGACAACACACTCAGAATTAAAGGGTTAAGAAGAAATACTGCAGTGTAAAAATACAAATAGAAATCATGCATTAGAATATGATTGAATAATATTATGGTTAAAAAAAATAAAGAACATCAACACAGTCTCTGTTTCAGCCCCTGACAGTGTTATATTTTTATATATTTGCTGTTTTGTTACTACTGATGCATTTGATGTGAAGTAGGGTTATAATCTGTCTCTGTGCACTCATAGTGTATCTGCACATGTGTTTTTACTTAGACGTCACGATTACAGTCGACATCTTGTCAGGGTTGTGTGGGTGTGTAAATACTGGGCCTGATTTACTGCTCCACACCTGCGGTAATCGTGCTGTGTTTGTACAGGAAAGAAAAACCGTACTGTACATAAGATTTAGTAAAATTTGGTGTTTCCCAGCTTCACCCAACTCACATCTAATTAGAGGTCTGATTAGTAGGGTAACTTAGAACAGTGTGTGGTTGTTCATAATTCATTTGCACCTGAGCTTTATGTTATGGACTGATATGCAGACATTCTTCAGGAGGATTTTCTGATAGCAGACTTCATGACTCCATCAGTTATGATAAGTCGTTCAGGTCCTGTGGAAGCAAAGCAGCTCCAAACATCACTCTACCACCACCATGGTTCACTGTTGGTATGATCTTCTTCTTGTGGTGGGCAATATTAACTGTATGCCAGATGTGACAGGACCCATGTCCTCCAACTACTTCCACATTTTACTGATCAGTCCACATGATATTAACCCAAACGTCTAGGGCAGGGGTGCCCAATCCTGGTCCTCAAGGGCCGCTATCCTGCATGTTTTAGATGTGTCCTTCTTAAAACACACATGATTCAAATGATCAGGGTCGTTATCAGGCCTTTGCAGAGCTTGATGATGAGCTGATTGTTTGAATCAGGTGTGTTGTTGGAAGAGAGAAACATCTAAAACATGCAGGATAGCGGTCCTCGAGGACCAGGATTGGGCATCCCTGGTCTAGGGGCTCGTCTAGATTTTATTTTATTTTATTTTTTTTGTAAATGCCAGACAAGCCTTTATGTTCTTTCTGGTCAGGAGTGTTTGTACCTTACAACTCTCCCATAGATGCCATTTCTGCCCAGTGTCTGGTTTATTTTGAAATTTATTGTACACTGACTTTAACCATTCCTTTGATGTCTGTCTGGGTTGTCTTATGACTTGCTGGATGACATGTCGACGTCCCCTTGGAGAAATGTTGGTAGACTGACCACTCCTGAGATCCTTCACCATTGTTTTGCATGTTCTCCAGTTGTGGATATTGGCTCTCACTGTGGTTCACTGCCTTAGCAATGGGTTTGTACCCCCTTCCAGGCTGATACATGTCTATGTTTCACTGTCACTATCTGTTCTGCAATCTTTGAAAAACATGGCATCATTTGCTATTTTTTGAGACACTTTAGTTGACATCACAACACCAGACTGCTTCTATTTAACTGATGTTTACATTCAACAAGCCTGGCAGTAATCATACTTGGGTGTGGCTGGTGAGATTTGATCCAATTGCCAAATGAATTTGGTCATATGGCAGATTGGCAGCTAAGGGAGCAATTACTTGTTCACATAGGGCAGTGTGGGGAGGACAGCACTTTTCATTCAATAAATGAAATCATTACTTTGAAACTGCATTTTGTGTTTTCTTGAGTTATCTTCTTACATTAAAATTACTTTGGTGATCTGAAACATGGTGTGCATGACAAAAATACAAAAATCGAAGAGTGTGTGTGTGGGGGGGGTTACATCACTGTATGTAACACAGGTGTAGACAAAAAATAATCCTGTAATCTGATACCTGTAGTCCTCTGACTGTGGAAATCTGAACTCTTCTCTCTTCATCCTCGCCAGCAAAGCTCCTCCTTCTCTTTGCAAAGTTACCAGTCGAGCATCTTCCAGCACTTCTTTCATTGAAACCCTCTGTTCTTCAATGCTTTGCTGCACTTCCTGTAGTAGCCACAGAGCAAGAAAAGTGGACACGTAAGACCTTTCTTTAAAAACAATTACCGTATTTTCTGGACTATAAGCCGCTACTTTTTTCCGACGCTTTGAACTTAAACACTGGTGTGGCTCATGTATCGGCGGCACAAAGTTTGTTGGCTTTTTATAAGCTAGCAAGCTCCGTGCTGCCGATATGCTTAGCGTCGTCACATCAGACCCGGTCAGAGTGGACCACATGAACTGTTCAAATAAATTCAGTAGCGGCTTATAGACAGGTGCGCTCAAAAATACGGTAGTCATGCACTGGTTATTTAACATCACTGTATTAACATATGCATGCGTTACCTGGGCAGTGTCCATTTGTTTTCTGCCGTCCACTTTCTTGATGGCCTTTTGCAACAAACTGTCTGCCCCTCGCAGGTTGGTCAGGAAAGAAACCAGTCTCTGAAATGAATTAATGGAAACGTGATGTACTGTAATGAACCTATATTCTTTGCAGAGTAGAGAGAGCCCTACAGGCAGCTCCATCCTGAGGAAAAACCAGACCTAACAAGTGAATTATCAGCTAAAGAACAAAAGACAAACCCAGGGAGCTGCCATTAGTGTTGTTATGGCAAGTAAAGATCTCAAAGGTATTGGAGATATTGACTACAAAGACGCCCCCAATTACAATAATGTTAACATGAAGCATTTCCTTAGGACTTTACATCTTGTACATTTGTGCTTGTGCGTACCAATCTACTAGTATATCTTTTGACGTTATATCCCATGGCAGTCAACAATATCCTAAACCCCATTGTTCTACCATTGGCACCATTATTCTACACAACAAACTTCAGCTGCTTCTTTCTCACACAGTGTTTAGAAAGTTCATTATCTAACTTTGTTTTTCTTTTGTTGTGTAGTCTGACTTGTGGTTTAATGCTGGAGAAAATAAATAAGGATCCATTTGCTTTCTGGGTTTCAAATATTAGTAATATAACAGGTTAAAAATTTCCATTGAATCTTAACTAGAAGCTATCTTTATGGTAGTATTTATGGAAAAGCACCGGCAAGAAGTTGTGCAAGAATAGAGTCAATGGTAGAGTGCAGTCCATAACTGAGGTGCAGCCCCTGGTGGATGTGAGGGTCTAGCCTGATCAGTGTTGTGTTAACAGTATAAAATATCTGCTCAAGCTTAATGGTCAACAATTAACACTTTGAAATATAATAATCTAATTCATTCATTCAGGTAAGATCTGATTACTCTCTGGTACTTTCCTCCTATGACCACACCCCCCCTCCACTCAAAGACCAAATCTGATTAACAGCAGAGATCATTCATTTGTAGGGTGTGTGGGTAACGAGTCATCTTCTCTCTGGTGAATTCAACAGCTGTTGTTCTCGGGGAAAATCCACAGTTTGTCAGAGTGACTGTGTGATGTAATACCACCACCACCGGAGCTGCTGTGTGGATTCACAGTGAATACTCAGTACCTGATGGAACTGCAGCCAGTCGGTGTGACTGTAAGTGAAGGTTCCTCCCAGGTCAGAGGTCAGCTGAGAAGCTTCCACTGTCTTATTCAGGACTTTCATAGAAGTCACCAGGTCCATCTAATGGACAAAGACAGGGAGTTGGTGAGAAAGTAAAAGCAGCACTTATCTCTGGTGTCAAATTCAACGGAAATGAAGAAAGACAGAAAAAAGAACAAAAAAGTTTTATCTTACCTGCAGACCAGGCTGTTTTTCAGGTCGAGGACAGGTGTCTTTATCCATCAAGACAATGATACTGTGGACAGCATGAAGAGCTTGCTCCTGTAGCAAAGAGTCAAAAAGTTAATAGCAATTAATTAGGGAAGACTCATGTTTAGACTGAACTCTAGATGTAAGATGTATTCTGTCCTTGCCTTATGATAAAACCTGAGCTCCAACAGACTCACAGTGTACTGTGCACTGTGCATCAGGCTATTGTTTAAACCAAATAGATACAGAGATTTCACCCTCAGAGCCTTTAATTAGTAGAAGATCACACACTTCACTGACCCTGGCATCTTCTTGTTTTCCCTATCTGTGAATCACAAAACCTTTTTCACATGTGCATGCAGGTTTGTTGTTTTAACCTGGGCCATCAGCAGAGCTTTGTAGAGGTGAAACGGAGGAGGCTTCTTCCTGGCATTGATGACCAGCGTCATTCCCAGCTCTCGAACATCTTTCCTAATAAAACATTGAATAGTGTTAGGGCGTATTGGAACTTGTTCACTTCAACACAATGCTCGTTTTGTGATAGAGGTCAGGTTCAGGAGCTTATGGGGTTTATCTCTCAAATCTGTATTTCTGTTTTTGTCTGTACCTGACACACACACACACACACACACACACACACACACACACACAAGCACTTCTTCACACATCTTATGCTAAATCTTTGCCGCTTTCACACACCCCTCCTAATGGCCTCTTCTTGAGTTACCGTTGTGTGAAGCTACATCAGACATGGCTGCTAACTCTTGCAAGGCGCTGCATACCAGACAGTTGGCAGCCAGCCTGGCTGCACACTGTTGTGGTATGGCTCATTGCTGAGGACAGCAGAAGGTCAGCCTATCTGGTCGAAAAGCATTTTGAACTTCAAAGTCTCCATTAAACCCAGTTTAAACAAACGAGATTTATATTACTCATTAGTAGACCTATGAGGGTAGGTATTGACAGCTCTTTGGCAGAGGGTCAGTATATGTCAGTGATACTTGGAGCTGATTTTCAAGCAGTATATGGGAAGGGTGGATTATTGTTTATTTAATTGTAAAACAGTAACTTTATAAAGTGATGACTCAGAAGACAAGTTGGTGTTGATATAAGATCATGCATTACACAAATTCAAAACCTTTCACAAAAGACTCAAGTCCCTCCTTTGTATTATAGAAATATTTAAATGACTGTCTGCTGCCCTCTTGTGGCTAGTACAGAGAATGTACATAGAAACTGTTTTATAAGGCAGAAACTACTGTCCTCTGCTGGACTACTGAGTACATCAACATCCCTTATTCTGCCAGGATGTGTGGCTCTTAGTTAGTTGATCTTTTTAAGCACATTGTTTTGCTGTACCTTGGTATGGAGTGTAAGTAGAGCAGTGATTCACAAACACTCTGTGCTGACATAAGAGGGGACATCCACCCCTTCCTGTCACCGTGAACCTCCACGACTGCACGCCCAGTCCTGTCTCTGCTGCCTGGGTGGTGCATGACATAGAAAAGTGAGTGATACTAGTGTTTTTCAAAAAGGAACTGACACAGCAAATTTCTTTCTTGAAACTAAAGACTGGAGATAAAAGCGGCATCATTCCTTCTAGTAACTAGTATATCTTTTAACATTGGGTCATTTACACCTTGATGTGACATTAGAGTTGCTCACTCTTTAGGCTTTACAATCAGATTGTGGTCAAATAAGAATTCACCCAATAGATTTTTTTTTTTTTACATAAAACAACATTTCATTAAATGGATCATGTTTAAAACAGTGTGAGATTTTGAGATACAGATGATAGATTAATGTTTTAATAAATATGCTAATTCATAATAATAAATTCAGTTTTTTACAGCACAGAATCACCTTCATGATAATCTCTTCATAATCAACAGACTCCTCAGAGTAAATTACCTGGTAAACAAATAATTCCCAGTTCAAGCAGACCACTGATCCTTCTGAAACTGGATTCTTCAGTTTGTTGGTGCTGCTGAGTGTCAGAACTTGTTGAAGGAAGTTCACTGTGTGGAGAAGATGGTTTTTCTTTTTTAAAGTTATGGAGTCTGGATCCTGGTCCATCAGGGGTGGAGGGAGTTTCACTTTTGCTTGACTGGGAATCTGTTGGCAAACACAAGTAGGGGTGTAATAGGAATACTCATAAACTTTAAGGAAGCATGAAAAACTGACAGAGGAAGTGATGGATGTCATCAAACTGCTTTTCTTGTGAGACTTTGATCTAAGACAGTGCTAAGATTTCCTGTATACCATGCAATTTTTTTTACTATTTATCTGTCGTTTGACCTTTCATGCTGACAGAAATTATTCATTTCTTCAGCTATAAATTTAACAGCTTTCTATTAACATGGACCTACACTGAACAGCTGCATCACTGTGGACAGACAGCCTCTGAACATCGGACATGGTCTCTGTAACAAAACACAGCAGTGGCCTGGCTACTAAGCCTGGCTTTGATTTCAGACATCCTAATTGGCCTTCCCTTAGAGCCAACAAGGCCTCGTCTGTACTCTCTCTCTTTGCCACTTTAATCGTCCATGACACGCATGTCTCTAGTCGAGATCTCAACTTGCCCCTCTAAGGGCATGCGGGTGCATGCCAGTGGGTGCAGAGGACAGAGAAACCTCCTTCTTGCCTCTTATGCTGTCTCTCTACATTAGAGGAATGTTCTGCTTTTGCTTTTTACGCAGTGGGTTCAGGCCCTCTCTTTCACTGGGGTGCAGCATGCTATTTCCGTTCACTCCCTTGATAATGGGATTGACGTGAATGTGCCAAAGAACTCAGACAGCAGTGGGAGAGTCCTTGGAGGAAGATCATACTCAAGCCTGGTCTTTGACCTTTGAACCCTCTTTCTAAAGAGCCTTTATGAACTGTGACCCTCAGCGGAGACACACTCCCTCAAACACGCAAGGTCACGGTCGAGTTTCGCTCCTTTCAGTCTGTTTGGCTCAAATGTTCAGGAAACCTTTGAGCATTGAGCAAGAGATCCTTATAAATGACTCTGTGGACACAGTAATAACAATTTACAGATTTTGTGTGTGGGCTGAAGAAAATGAAAGCTTCCTCCAGAGGAGTAGCTTGAATGTTTAGCTTACTTTGCTGACTCCACCCACCTTTTTTAGAGCACTTCTGCTTTTCCAGTTTCAAAGTCTCCTGATCGGACAGTCCATCTTTCTTACTCTGGATGATGCTGGTGATTGTTTCAGGGCAAATGTCACTGTGGCTCCTGTTGTTGAGTTTATAGAGGAGTGGACTTCCTGTGGGAGTCTCTGACACTGTGGACAGAGACCTCACTTTAACTTTGTGTTTGCCTGATGGTTTTACAACGTCTCCCTTCTGCTGCGGTTCCAGGTCACCATCATGTGTTGTCAGTGACACGTCTGACACCGCACGCACACAAGCAGTATGTCCTAACTGTTGAGAGATAAGTTTTGTCTGAACCCTCTGGCTTTGGCTCAAACCAGGGGTTGACTTCAAAATCACTGGTGATTCCTTCATGAGGTTTTCTGATTCAGAAGTAGTAGCAAGGTGGGACACAAAGTTTTCTGGGTCACAGCAGTGTTTCTGAGGATCATTACACATCATAGGTTCTTTATAGTGGTTGCAGAAGTTTCCTAGTTGGTCGTTAAGAGCTTCAGTTGTCCTCCTAGGTCTTAACTCCCCCTCCTCACCCAGGCCCACTTCCTCCAAGGCAGCCAGGAGGTCTCCACTCCCCTTCTCAAAAGTGACTGGGTTTTTCAGTGCTGCCAGGTACGAGTCTCTGTACCTACACTTCAAGTCGTGATCGGTGAGCTCATGCCCCAGCAGTCTCTGGCTGCACGGTGTACAAGGTTCCTCCGCATACTGAAGTGTGCGTGCACAGGGAAAACTATTCCCGAGTGGTACAGGTGGGGGTGGTCTGACAGGTTTGAACAAAACTGAATGTGATGGATTTAAATGACTGTCTCTTTGTTTGTCCACAAACTCCTTCCCTTTGGCAATATCCACCAGATCGACATAATCCCCCTCAATCTCTTGATAGTTATGACTTTCCCAGGTATTAGGAGAAACCCAACCCACAGGTTTGATCAGCGGTTTTGAGCATGATTTGGGAGCTCGCCTTTCATGTTCCATTTTGACGAGTTTGGACGAACAGTGCGCTGGTCTCAAGGATGCTGACATCCTGTCTTTTACTGGGAGTATCATGGCTTCCACTGGGAGGGTGGACGAGTCAAAATGGAAGGGAACCGACATCTGCTTTGGCTCAGGAGGTGCTTCCCGACAGCTGGGCATGGTCTTAGGCTTGTCTAAAAACTCTGGGATAGCAATTTTAGCCCAAGGCAACTTAACTACTCCTTGGTCTGTGCAAAGCAAACAACGTGACAGAGGTGGTCCATGGCGTCCTTCATTGACGTCCTGCAGCCAGTCTTCAGTGAACATGCAGGGGTAAGACGTTTCAGGGATGGGGGTCTCCTCCACTTCTCGACATCCCGCCTCCAGAAGACTTTTGAGGACAATGCGTGCCGCTTGGTCCCCGAAAGGTTCCACCTGTAGATAGAAATCTCCAGGACGCAGCAGCAAAGGATTCACAGGCGCTAACTGGATTACGGTTTTGTCGTGGAGACACAGAGGCCAGCCCTCGCAGCGGAAAACCACATCAGAGTATCCAGCCTGGGAAAATCAAAACAGCAAAGTTACAGTGTGATTTTATTTAATTTATGCTAATTTAATAAGTTTGTCAGCTGTATTTTTTCTGTTTCAATTTGACATTTAATACACTGTGTATCTCATGTGCCTGTCTCTGCCTGTATATACTGCATACACACTATACACTAACAAGGCTGTAGTTTATAAATTCATCATAATTTCATATAAACATTATGTATAAAATTCATTGCATAGTTGCATTAGCTTGATCAAAACAATACTTATACAGAAGATTGGAGTGTCAAAGCCAAATGTTATTGCTGTTCCAGTTATTTACGAGCTCTCTAAGAGTGCACAGAGTTTACTGCCAAATGTAATCGAATAACTAACTGCAATAAATTTTGCAATAAGTGCCTATGAATTAACCTTTGTTCGCACTGGTACTTGTTACTGAATTTTAAGTACGACAGAGGAAGGACAAGTGTGAAAGTGCAGGTGTATGTGCTCAGTAGAGTTCAGACTCACACATGCTGCCTGTTGGACGCTCTCCAGCAGATGTTTAGAGGGAATGAGGAAGTCCAGCAGGCACTGCAGAGCATCACCGTGGTACCGTTCATCAATGGTGCGAAACAGCTGGCTGAGGACGATGGGTGCTGTGGCCTCAAAAGGTGGGAAGAGGGCCGACAGGGCGCTCTGGATGGACAGGTCCAGAGACTCTGGGTTCTGGACGACAAGAAGAGATGAAGGACGGTGTGGTGAGGTTTGTGTTGTCTTTGTAGAAATTACTTGTTCAGGATCAATCTGAACAACACCAGCAACAACAAAATAAAAAAGACAGCACACACACATAAATAATAAAGTTTTATCCAACTACAAACTGTTCCTGTTTGAAAAATAAATGTTTTGCACTTTTTGTTGAACCACCCCTGAAATAAAATTGCAGAAATCAAAAGGAATAAACATCTTACACCAAACAGCTAGTAGCAAAATTAAAGCTATTTTACATTTAATAAGGCTTTTGCAAATCATCTGCGTTGATGCATAAATAAAGAAGAATATTTAATTCAGGCAAAATAAATCTTCCATTACAGTCTTGTCCTACATAATTAAAGCAGATGCATACCAAACTAAAAGGCTGATTGCAGCTGTTAAATTGTTTGGACTGGCTTTTTAAAATGTAGGACATCTGCAATTCACATTTCCAGTTACATTTATTTTCTATGTGTTTTTGTCTGCACTTTTGGTAATTTCTAGCTTTAATAATTAACATTTCAAATGATATACAATGTGTCGTGCAACAGGGACATGACATGACTTGGTATAAAACTTATTTGGGAAAAAAAAACTCCATCCACCTGGCTAAGATGTCCAAAATGACAGAATAGATGTAGATTAAAGAATGAAAAAAGTATTTTTTTGCATCACTGTTGGGTCTGTGAATTCTTACTAAACCAACGTGTATTAAAGGGAAAATCAAAGAAAATTATGGAGATGATTAAGTCTGTCCTGCATGAGTATGTTACACTCCTTTCATGTTTGACCAGGATACACTTGACTGGAGTTGTTATATCCGCAGCAGACTTGTGTCAGTGTCTGATCTAACTCAGAGTGACAAAGGAGCATATGGTTTCATAGCAAATGTCCATAAAGCTGTGTCTGTGTATGACACCACTTTCTGTCACCAGGCACACTTGGTACTGGTGTTTACATTATGCACAAGTCTGCTTTTGGTAATCTTCTGAATTCCTGCGCTGGATAAGCGACTAGCACCAGCTGTGCCATGGGCGCAGTCCAGCTAGACACATGGAAACTATTCAGATGAAAAGAGGGCATCTTTAAAGCATTGTTGGTGAACCAGCCCAACTGTAAGCGTGGTTTTGAGGCTATGATCTTTGGGCCGTCAACATGGATTAGTAGCACAGCCGAGCATTTTTCAACAAACTGGGGGGGGTGGGGGCTTTGTCTGTCAGTTGGTTGTAGCATGTTATATGAATAAAGCAACTGGCACACAAAACTATAACGTGTAGTCAAACATGCACCGGCAGAAGAAAGAAATAAGTGAAGATTATGGTTTTCAAAGGCTGCTTGGTAACGGCCAGGTGCTAACAATGTCATTAATATTGTGTTTGGTAATCATTAAGTTACTTCAATTCAGCCTGAATCTGAGAAATTTGTGTCAGTCATCCAGGAAAAAAACAAAACAATGTGAAAACTCAATGTGATGCAAGAAGAAAAGTCATGATCCAAGTCTTAAAGAATGATCCACTGGGCACCACAGATATCTACAAACACATCTACACTTCACTAAATACCCATTCCCACCACAGATCAAACCAACACATATATTTTCTTTGTAAGTATTTTGAAGCATCAGGCTCTTGAGCCAGAGTTAACATTGTCCAGGTGTTTGACGGAGGTGTATGACTCCTTGTCCATATTGTGATTTGCTGTAGTTGCGCATTGAAATGTTCTGTTCTCTAAAATCAAATGAATAGCTCATTAAAATGAAAAGAAGAAGCATGTTATTCATGTTGAAAATAAAAACTTTGACACTTCTTTTGAATCTGGACAGGTCTTCGTCACTAACCACAGCAGGCATGCTGTTCAAACAATCAGCTCTCAGTAGCCTGCTGTGTTAATCCCCCGCACCCCACAAAGGACTCTGTTTTTAGCCCCTTCCCCATTTAGCTTGATGGCCTGACCAAGACCAGAGCGGCCCAGGGTAAACACAAGTGCTGCAGCTTCAAAGACCTCACACTGGCTGAAACTGGGATCGTTTGGCAGATGCAAATGCTTGTGAGCACCTTGGGGATGAAACACTGGAAATAAATGTCATCTGCGGTTTAGAATTCACTTCATATTTCAGTAAATATTTGAACTACGTTTAGTCTCTGCATTCATAGTTAGCTGGACTATTGCACATTTAGATACAATGTGATTCTGTGCCCGAGCGTTGATCAGCAGCAGACACAATGTCAGACGTTGGATGTAAATCAATATCAATATTTGACCAGCCACAGTAATGTGGGTCTGTGTTCCCCCCTCTGGTCATCACATGTCCTCAGTAGAAAAGAATGCTTCCTCTTTCTGATTGTGCACATCTGTCACAATAGATGGTGAAATGGAGACCAGAATACCTTTGAGGCAGGCTCTTGAAGTGTAATGCATCACAGCTGTTTCAGACTGACTGCAGCCATTCAACTTTGGGTTCTACTGTATTTCTCAGAGCTAACAGTAAATCTGAGGTCATGTCTAATAAAACACAGTTCTGGGAAGTTTCTATACAGAGCTGAGTGATTCACTTTCCCAAGTTTGATTTGGATCTGTGCAACTCTAAATCAGTACTTTACTGCATTTCACCTCCACTCAAAATTGGAAAAAGTTGTTCTCACAACCCATTTGCACTTCTGTTGAATTAAGATACTCATATTTTGATAAAACGACAGAGTTTATCGAGGACTTCAAGTCATCTCTGTGGGTGGTTTGACTGGTGATATTTATATGAGGGAGACGCTCTTGAGATTTGCTTAGCATTGCTCAGCAGGACCTGGTACAGACAGGCTAGCCAGCCAAATGAACTGCAGGAGAGTGAGTGCTGGTTCTGTGAGTTTGTATGTATCTTATTACATCAGACACTGCCAGACAACAGGCCTGAACTGTGAATAGTTCAGCATGATTTATTTTGAGACAAAGCAAAATGTGTCCTGTTGGTTTTCTAACTGAAAATATGAACTTTTACCATAATCACAGTTATAGTAACAGTCATAATCCTGGACATAACTGTGGTGCCAGCAAAGTTAGAGCAGTTTGATGAAGCACTGGCAGGAAACCAGCAGATCCAGAACTTAAAGGAACAGAAAGCCTATGGTGAAAATACAGTTTGGAAGACGGTGACTGGATCAGTTAGACTGCAGAAGTATTGGGATGATTGTTACTTTAGTGGCTGTCACCACAGCCGAATCTGCAACAAATCCAAATTTGTTACCTTCACAGTCACTTTCTGCATCTTACACACTTTATGCCTTTTGTACTGAAGAGCAACATCAGTGTAGATTAAGGCCTTGTTCACAGGGAGATGAAATGATTTCATTTTAAAAACATTTCCCGTGAACTTGCATCGTCTCAAGAAATGAGTGTGTCCGCATGAGACCACTGAAAACACTGTAGTAAATATGCCAGGCCTGTAAGTGGCACTGTGATGCTGCCACCGAAACACACCAAAAACATAGAAGACGTGGGGCATGTGCATAAAACTTGTGCGATGTAAACAACATAAAAATGTCCACTTGTTGCTCACGGTAGTCGTACAGCAGCAGAAGATTTTGCTGTAAAAGCTAAAACAAGCTCAGTAGCTTCTGCAGCCCAAACGCAACACTGTAATCTGCCATTGTTGCTGTTGTTCTCCGGGTAGCACATACAGGTTAAGGGAAAGATGGGGCTATGGTGTCATCATTTCAGAAACAATGTGTATGGTTTGTAATCACGGAAATGCGAGGGTGGTGTTGTTGCAGATTTTCTCACTCTGGGACACTTGTGCGTTTTCGGTCTCTCAGGACGCTGGCTCCGTGTGGATAAAATTCCCGTATGACAAAAAAATTTTACTCCTACACTAGTCCTAAACTTGTCTCCAAGTGGACCGGACCTCAGCCTTCAGCCCATGTGATGTGATCATCATGACAGTCTAATTGTGGCATAAGGGCTACTATACAAAAACACACAACTTCTTCATTAATGGTCTTTAAATGTGTGTTTTTGCAGCATATGCAATATTCTCACTCGCTTCACACAGAACCCATGACTGGAAAGATGTTGTGTATATTTTTAATTAAAATTACACTATTATTTATAATGTTTGTCATAACATGATCAAAAACATGTGGCTTGTGTCTCTCAGTTTCTACCTTTCCTTCTCTCCTATTTCCTCCTTAAACCTTCATTATCTCCTGTTTGGTGATGAGACAGTGCTGTCTTTGTGTTATCCACTCCTGCTAAACTCTGGCTCATTCAGAAAAACCCTCCTAAATCCACTTAACCAATAAAAAGGCCCAGACGAGACCAAACTAGTGCATAATTTCTGTTCTTCCAGGAGTAAACATGGTGATCCTTTTATTCATTCATTTTCAGATGCAGAAGTATTGGGATGGTTGTTATATTACTTGCTGTTGTCACTGCAGTGGAATCTGCAGCAAATCCATATTTGCTGCCGACAGTATACAGAAATGGATGAAAAAAACATGAAGTCACCCGGTGGTTTGTGGACTCACATTTTGAGGCCAAGAATTTGGCATTTGAATGTCACCCTGTTGGTTATTTGGAGCCTGAAGTGTCCATATTTGGATATAAAGGAAGGAGTGAGAAGGCGGATCTAAACCCTTGAACCCGAGGACACCACCAAGTGTGAATGCGACTCGATTTCAGCGCTGGTCTGATTGGAGACCAGATTGGATGATCAAGCTAACCCCACCCCTACATCCTCCACTTTTTACATTGTAATATCACCTTAATGATAAAATCAGTTGGAGCTTGCTTCGTCCATTTCTATATGAAGTCTGTGCTTCCAAATCATTTCCTGCCATCTTACGTGCTGTGCCCCTTCTGCACTGAAGAGCAACACCAGTGGAGATTCAGCTTTGAGCCTGTGTGATGTCATCATCATGGCAGCCCAGTAGTGGCATTAGTTCTCAAAACACTCATTCTTTTAATGGACAATTGAACAAAACTTCTTTTGGTTTCCTGGGTATGTATGTAATGCCCTGGCAAACATAAATAGTGTTTGCCAACCTACCGAAGTCAAAGCTACTACAGAAAATGCTCAGTAAATATCAAAAGACCATCATTGCCTACTAGCATTTAACAGTGAACACAGTCATATCTGTGGGACACCATAGTTTTCCTACACTGGACCATCTCAACATAAAAATGTTTTGAAATGACACATTTTTGCGAACGTTTATGGGAGTGTTGCTCAGGACTGTGAGAAAACAGGTTGACTGCTGTTTCTAATGAACCCATCTCATTAGGTTGTTTACAGCCTCTCTCTGCTGTTTTGTCTGCTGCGCAGTGCGTCATCTTCCTCCCACAGCAATAAACTTCTGATTCACAGCCATTTGTTCTCTTCCAGGCACAATCGCTTCCCTCCATCAGTATGATATCACTATTTTCTTTAATCTGCTGTATATCACTGCACAGTAACTACCTCATATTGACAGAAAGAGTTAATGCCTTTTTCCCCCCAAGGTATTTTACTCCCACAATCAGCCAACGAGGAGCATTCAGTCAAGCTTAAATCCTGAACCTTTATCTTGGGCTGCAGAGACTGTTGCTTTTGATCAATGTCCAGCTGACCACATTCCTCTGCTGCCTCCTCTACACATTCAAGCAGGGGATTCCCTCTCTTCCCTCTATTGTCCAGTGCAGCCTGTGATTTAACTCTAGAAAGAGCTTCAGTCTCCAACAAAGATCATTGTTTGACCTGAATCAGTACACTGCTGTGAACAAGAAGCATTTGTTAGAAAGCTTCACTCTCTCTTTGTCTTCTCTACCATTTAGCCCCCTCCCTCCCGTTTTTTTGCAGTGTTTGGCATTAAGGAGATAATTTCCCCGTATCGCCTCAGGCTGTGGCTAAAGAAAGTCCAGATTTCAGCCACAGTATAAACAACCTGTCAAGGTGTGTATCACACGATGTGTATCCGTGTCATCAGCTACACCGGGTCAAAAGATTAGTGAAGGTAAAGTGACCACAATGTAATCATAAAGGAGATTAACCTTAAGTAAATGGACACTGCTCTTGATGTGACACGCTGAAAGAATTTGTCGATGACTCCTTCCTGACAAGTCATCACATTTCCTTGGGGGGAAAAAAAAGAAATGGACTGTCACTCTCCCTCCAGGCTAAAACCAAAACATGAGCTGAAGTGACAGTTGAGTTAGGACCTGCCAGTAAATCCTGAAAACTGCCTGAATTCAGCATGTACGGTCTTGTAGATATATTCAAGAACCTCCGATGACACACCACCAACTCAGCCATAACAACAGACGATCACAGTGTGGACAAAGTAGACTGATGGTGTTTGACATCTAACAAGAGGACGTTACCATGGCGAAAAGAAAAAGTATAGAAAGTGAGTCATCCCCAAATACTGATATCGCTCTCTTTAAATGTGGCTTTAAAAAAAAAAAAAGCCACAATTAGCAGCATATGCAATAATCTTACTGGTTTCACACAGAGCCCAGGGCTGGAAAGATGTTGTGTTTTGGAGCAGTTATATTCCTAATCCAAAATGACAGTATTATTTATAATCTTAGTCATATCATAATCAGAAACATGTGGCTTATGTCTCTCAGTTTCTCCCTTCTCTCCTATTTCTTTATTAAACCTTCATTATCTCCTGTTTGATGGTGAGACAGTGTTGTCTTTGTTATTCACTCCTGTTAAACTCATCCAGAAAAACCATCCTAGATCCTTTTAACCAATAAAACGGCCCAGACGAGAAGAAACTAGTGCATCATTACTTTGATAATTTTCTTCCTCCAGGAGTAAACATGGCGATCATCCTTTTATTCCTTCATTTTCAGGTATTAGTCAGTTTTGTTTGTGAAGGGAAGAGGAAACATAGTGTGTCAGATTTCTGGTCTGGCCTTTTTCTTTGTGCTGTATGAGAATTTAAAACCAGTACGTTTACAGTTTGTAGGTGTGCTGCGATTCGATTTCACAACTTACTCACTAACGCAACCTGAATCTGCAGATAATGAACAATGAACACGAAACTTGGGAGTCTCAACACAACACGGCTGCAGACAGTCATGCTGAAAATATCTGCCGTTTACAAATCAAGTGTGTCTGATTCCAGCATAAATCTCTGCTGTCATCTCCTCTAAAAATCACAAACTCTGATTCATGGCTGCCCTTCATGGCAGCTGTGACATTTAAGAAGCAGCGCTCTGAAACAATGCCCGCATCCTTATCTGATCTGACCCTACTACCGTTTGGATGCTCAGTTAAAAAAAAAAGATATTCTCCTTTCCTGTCAGGCACCCACAGGATGAGAGAGGAGAATAGTTAAAGAAGTTGCCCATTGCCTGATTATAAAAACAAAAGAATGAAAATTAAATGCACAAAAAAAAAAAAAAAAAAAATCTGGAG
>OOFC01010848.1:59284-84820 GCA_900323345.1 Pseudochromis fuscus
AAAAAAAAAAAAATAAAAATTAAATGCAAAAAAAAAAAAAAAAAAAATCTGGGGTGCAGCATTTAAAAAGTTCACACGGTGGCTTTTTTTTCTGGATCGTCTCCAAAGCTGATTCATTAATGAGCCTCTCCCTTTTAGCATGACAAAACAAAGCCTGCTGTATCTGAGCTGCTTTCTCATTCTGGAAAAAAAAATATCAAATCAAACATGTTTTGTTTTTGGAAACTGTTGTGCTCATAGTTCAACTCATAATGCCAAGATATTGAGAGAAATGAAGGATGCAGGTAAAAGCAGCCATGTGAGATCTATTAAGCTGTAACACAAGGTATTTGTTAGATGCATTGTGGTTATAAGGAATGTAAGCACTGACATCTGCTGCTCTTCATTCTTCAGCAGGGAACTTTTTTTCAAAGTGCAAATAAACTGGAGCTGTAAACCAAAGATAAAGAATAACTTGAATTGAATGATTTATACTGGTGAATTTTTAACCTGAAGCATTAACAAACCGGGCTTAAAGGCATTAAACTGGGACGACACACAGTCTGGGGAGGAAATGACAGTGTTGCAGTAACTCTTTCTGGACACAATGCATGTTGTAAACTGACGCACAGACTCCCTATGCACAGACATTTTCCCCTGAACACTTGGCTGTGGCTCTGTTTTGAAAATACGCTGCAGAGCCTCTGTTGAGTTTGACCCACTTTTGTGATACAGAGATAATAAACACTCTGAGAATATAGTTCACAGCTCCATGACGGCTCTCGGAGTCTTGACATGCTGACTGAAGCAAAATAAAACTAATTTGGATCATACAGCTCCAAAAGGCAGATGTCTGTAATTACAGAGATTTCCTTTATAAATCACATGAGTTTCTTCCCAGGCAGACTGTGAGCCTCCAGCTGCTCTGCAAAATCCAACATAGTGGGATTGGGCAGTATCAGCTGTAAGGATATGAGGACTGTTACAGGCAGGGGAGGGAGCTACTGGTGGCTACCTCATGGATGGTAGAAAAAGTGAATAATGTGAGCCAATAGAAATCCATATATTCTCCCACAGCACAGTGAATAGATGAAAGTATATGCATATATACACAGCACTGCGACTAACCTGCATATCTGAGTGACCTGAAAAGCAGACTGGTGATAAAGTGGAAGTGACTGTCTCTTATCTCCAGACTGGAAGCTGCTATATTATTTCATAACAATGGATCAAGTGACTCCTTGTGTGTTGAAGGGGATTGACTGTTACAACAAAGAATTATCACCCACTTCTGCCTTTCCTCTCAGCTCATTTTACAGCAGATGTTTTAATTTTGTGATCTATAATTCACTTGTTCACATGCATTTCACCCCGTTCTGATGAGCACGAGGTGGTTTTTAGATCAACCAGCTGTACACTACCTGCTCAATACAGACATATGTTTGTGTTAGATGTTGCTGTATTTCAAGAAAAGCTTAATCTAACTCAACTTTGTCAATGAGAATTTGCATTGTCATCATTTCTGATGACTTCTGCTAAGCTCAGTGTAAACATGTCCGGGCAAGACCAAGTCCCTCACACAGTCTGATGATTTGCATTAACTTTGAATAAGCTTTGAATACCTCAACAGACATGAAAAGAATCTGGTCGGTGCTGCATTAAATCAAAATGTTTACTGTAAACTGAAGAACAAAAATCTGCTGCTGTGAGGTCTGAGGAAGAAAGTGCTTGACCTTGCTAGTGAATGAGTGACTCTGGGTCGTCCTTGTCACACAGTAACGAAATGCAAATACAGTGCACACCAGCCAACACAGGGATCTGGGTTTTGTATTGTGGAGTGTTTACCCAAGATAGAAACCCCTGGCCGTGCACCGTGCAGTAATCCAATAATTTAGACCGTGTAGGCTCAGGACTGTAAGTTGGGGTGGTCACTGAGGAAAACATCACTCATGCAATAAGTAAAACAAACAGCTTGGGCTGTAAAAGCTGGTCAAACAAAGTGCTGCTGCAGTGGATATGAAGGAGGGAGGCGGGGGGGTGAGGTACAGTGGTGGCCATGATGAGCAGCCAAGTCTGGACTTCTTTAAACATCCTTCCTTCCTGCTCTCTGTAAAGCTATCACTTATCTGGCATGCTTGGACAGATGTTATGGGTCTGACTGATTTCCATATAAAGAAGAAAGCTGCATTCAGTAAATACAGAGCAGAAAACAGTGGAGATTGATTGAATGTGGTCCAGCTTAACAAAACATTGTGCTTTTGACCAGTCTTTGGAAGTACAAGGACAGCATGCATCATTAACTTCTTGGTTTTGTTGTTTGTTTTTGGGCTTTTTTTAACCAATTTTGTAGCAACAGCAACAAGTATATAAAAGTTGAAAGAACCCACATCCTCCCACAAACACGGTCAGTCTGCTCCCATCTTGTGGCCCACTCATCGTCATTAATTAGATTCTGTTGTGGGTGGGATTAGACTCATCCTCTCTGGTTGTAAAAAGCTGTGGTTTGAACTTTTTAAAGAGCCAAACACTGAACTGGAGAATTCCATTATGTGCTCATGCAAAGCAGTCAAATAATTTATACATCGAAACGCTCTCCACTCACTCAAGTATGTGTGCCATCTACATCAATTAAGTCCAAATCAAAAGGACTTAAAGATGCAAAACAAAAGACAATGCGCTCCTCTCTGTCACTCTCTCTTTGTGAGTGTGCACACTCTTAAAACGCCTGAGATGCTGTGGGCTGTTGATGTGAAACAGTCCCACCAACTGTGCTCGGGATAACAAAAAAGCTCTGGAGAGCGCAGCTACACTGGCTTTGTCCTGGCTTTGTGTGTCAAAAAGATCTAATTTCATAAAAGGAGAACAAAGACTCTGCATTAACACTGTTTAGAAGTTTAGAAAAAGAAACTTAAAATGCTGATGCTATGTGTGTAAAGTAAGCTTACAACATGTCAGGCTTTCAAAACAAAGTCACTTGTTCGAACCAGAAACTCACGCTCTGAGTTACTGGGTCAGTGGAGCACTTTATCTCTTAAACTACAGAGAAACAACGAGCACAGCCGAGCAGAAACTTAAAATTAAACTTTACCATGTTTGCAGGAGTTTTTCCTCTATCAGGCAGAGAGTGTTTTCATTTTTTGGTCCTGATAATCCTCTGCAGACAGCCTCCCTTGGCTCTGTGCTGAGAGACTTCCCATGTTTAATACATCAACAATAGAAGCTGGCTGAAGTGCAACCACATGACAGTGAGTTGTCTTGATTGAAAAGTAAGTAAAGTCAATTCCATTCTTCACAGACTTTCCTGAAGTCCGAGTGTGTGGTGCAGAAAGACGCAAATTGTCAAGCTGCCTGTTGATCCTAAGTCTCTTTCACTTCTCCTTTGCTTCTCCGGCTACTCTGAGTGTTTGGGGGTGAGAGAGAGGGAAGGAGGGAGGCAGGGAAGAAGAGAGTCTCTGAAAAGGGGAGGAGAAAAGCGTTCCCTTTTAGAGGAAATCCCCCTCGAGGCTTTTCAGAGTTTCTTTGCTTTCTCTCTCCAACACACAGACTTTATCACACACCCGAGCACACCCACAGACACAGACACAAAGCATTCACAGTAACACGTCCAGCATCTGTTTCTCTATGCAATGTAAGAATTTAAACATTCCCACATCTCGCTCTGTCATACATGTAAACATACACATGGATGAGCACACACAGATGCAAGCACACCCCACTGGCCCAGAATCAGAGAGCTGCAGAAAATCCAGCCCCTCGTTTGTGGCCCCTTTCTTTCTATTTTAATCACCGGGAGCTTTTAGAAAGGCTAAGTCTGTCTTTCTGCTCTCTCCTGTCCCTCTTTGACTTCCACTGTCTGCTCCAGGCTTTCTCATTTCCTCTCTTCAGCAATTGTCTTTCAGCAGACTGCCCAGTGTTTAACTCATATCAAAGGGAGAGACAACAGAGGGGCTTCCCTGCAGAGGTCCAAGCCAAGCAGCAGCAGCAGCAGGGATCTGAAGAGCACTGCTCCACATTAGGTCTGAGAAATGTGGAGCTGCACCCTGTGGAATATGTGCAATTGGAAGATGTATGAAGCATGAAACCCAAGACCTGCTGCTGCAGGAGGCGAGCTTCATCACCGAGGCATTCCTTCAGGAAAAAGATTGACAGGCCACCGTTTATTTCTGTAAAAGTGGGAGAATGCATGTGAGTGTGGCGGTTCAGACGAGTACCTCACAGCTGACCTCAACCTCTGCCTGTTGGTTTACTCAAATTCCAGAAATTACATGGAAGTCCACGAATATCTTCATCATGAGGAGACGGCGCAGAGTATATTTCTTTTAATAAAGTGTTCAGGTGAAGGTGCAGCCAGAAAAATGAAAAGCAAACCTCCCTCCAACTCTCTCAGTGTTTGTGGTTTCCCGCTCTGAAGAAACTGCAGTCTCTTGAACATTCCTCACATGTTTTTCTTTCACAGAGAGAAAGCCTTGCTAATTTGTCTTTCACCCTAAACCACTAAACTATGTAGGTAATGTTGCTGGCGTTCAGTCTTTTGTTCTTACTTTGTTCACGAACCACAATTTGCGTCTTTAATGTTGACGTTGGTTTTAGGAAGGGATCGAGAGGGCGGTGAGAGAAGGTGTGCATCTGAAACACTTGGTATATACATCTTTATCATTGTCTGTCATTACACTTGTGTACGTAAACTAAAAAAAAGTCAAGCAAGAGACTGTATTTGAAGGACGATTGCCAACAGATTTGGACGACGGGAGATTTGTAAGAATGATTCTGATGTTTCAGCATGACTCAAGAGATATTTGGTTTTATTGTGTAGCCTGACTGAGGGATCACTCATATTGTTTGTAGGTTAACAGTGTTTGTTTGGGGGGTTTTTTTGTCATCAAATTGAGTATCCAGAATTATGGAATTTCAAAGTTAATGATACGGTCTAGCAAATTTATTTTACTGTGGTAATTAGCAAACATTTTTTTACTTACCTACTACATACTGAGCAAAGGTATCATTCATTTGATAATATAAGTTTCTATGCTTCTCTTTTAGCTCTGTCTTGGTCTCCACCAACTCCTTAGAGAAAACCTCTGGTTCTATAGCTGCTAATGCTCTGTGTTTATCATCAAGCTGCAATGTTTTAAACTTTTTGTTGTTTGGTGTTGGGTAGAAAATGTGCAGCTGGTTTGTCAAAGCCGTTTCACTTTCTGTCTGTTCGCTTCGTCCAAGAATGACACTAATCAGCCTCATGGAGAGTCACCCAAAACAACGGCTGTTGAGTGCACTCTCTACACTGTATCAGTTTGTTGTTACTGACATTTTTTTAGCTGATAAACAGATTTCTTTTGCTATGATCTCCCAAGTTAGTGACAAGTTTGCTTATTTACATACCCAGTGGATATAGAGCAATGTTATCATTCATTTGACAAAGTTTGTATTCACTCTCCTTTTGGCTCTGATTTGGTCTCCACCAACTCTGGAGAGAAAATATTTTGTTCTTTAACCTCAAATGCTGCACTGTGTTTACTAGCTACCTGCTAACTTTCAAACTTTGTCTGTTGTTTGCTGCTGGGTGGGAAATGAACAGCTGGTTTGTCTGAGCTTCTTCACTTTCTGCTTCTTAGCTTAGCATAGGGATGTTGCTAATGAGCATCGCTGAAACTGTCACGGTTGGCCTCAGATATATCAGTTTACTGTTGCTTTAAAAAAATTTATTAGCCAATATATCACATCTGCGATAAGCGGAAAAAAAAGAGGCCAGTATTGGCTCATTGTCAAGGTTCAGACTAAACCAAGCTGTTGTCCCACCAGTAATGTGACAGCGGAGCTAAGGGTGGGCAGGATGAAAGCAGGCCACAGCAGGGTGACACTCAGTTTTGACCCTCTTTCATGAAAACCAGATGGGCTGTCCACCTAAATCAGTGGGGGTGAGGGGTGGGGGTGCTCTGTGAGTCAGTAAATGTTGAGATTTGATAGGGTATGCAGACCACATACACACAGTGAACCAGACAATACAAGACAGAGAAATGTACACATAGCGCGTTACAGTTCCGGAGATAACGCGACAGCCAGGAAGTCTGCAACACACACCCACACTGCTTCATTAAGCAGCCGTATAAACACACACATGTACTGGAAGAAACCTAAAGTTAGACATAAACAAGCATCCACACACATTTACATACACAAACACCAGTAAATGAGACCCCGAGTGCTCCATCATCACTTCTTCCCTCTGTGTCTAATTCCTTTCCAGTAAGGGGGTAGACCCTCAGGCAAGTGAGCCGGACCCCCTCAGTGATTTACTTTAAACCAGCAATTGCCCACATAACCTCTAAAGCACAGTTAGACACAGCAGCACACAGTCTCAACAGTCTATAAAGCATGACTCACACCAAGTGTACACACAAATATCATCATTTAAGAGTGGGAAAGCACCAACTCCCCTTCCAGCAATCTACCCCCAGCGTCCGTTCTTGGATCAATTACCTGCCCCCATTTGCTCTCCGAGCCTATATTCATTAGCTTTATGTGTTGCAGGTTGTTTTCATTTAACGCAGGAGGGGAAAAAGCTATTTCAGCACTGATAATTCATGGAGTGTGTCCAGCTCTTGGAGCAGACCCAGATACTTACAGTGTGTCTCAGTGACATTAATATGAAGTGTTCTGTCTCGGTGACGAATGTCTGAATAGCTTTCTGTTGTAATCACTCCTGTCGTGATGGGACAAGCTGAAAAGAGGACGGAGAAGACAAAGGAGTGATCTGTCTCCCCCTTGTTTCACTTTCCCAGGGACAGCGACCTTATCAGCGTCTGGAGATCTGCTGCTGTGACTGTGACATAATTTCCTGCTCGACCCCGGCCTGTCAAGATTAGGGGGGCCCGAGGCTTATGATTTAGACATTTGTGTTCTTTCAACAAACAGAAGGCTTCTTCTCCATCACTATCTGTCCACACCACAGATGTGTTTTTGTGTGGAGGTATATCTCCAGGTCTTGTAGGAGTGGATTTAGGGCATGTTTTGAGTAGTATGTCATTCTGTGTGGTACTTAAGCCAAAACAGGCGTCTTGTGAAGAAAACATGTACATTGAAGGACATTCCAGGTGTCAGTGGGACTCCTTTACACGTGTGCTTGTCTTTAAGTGTTCATTCAGGTGGCGTTGAGCGATGCTTTAAGGATGTTAAATCTTCCCAAAATGTTCATTTCCCACTTAATTGTAAATCAATCAGTCTATGGAGTTCTACATATCACGCTCCATTTTTATGGCTAATAAAAGACAGGGCAGAGACACCTCCAACACTTTAAATTGCTTTCCATCTGTCCCACTTTTTTACTTCCCACTGAGATTTTATAATGAGACATCACATTTTAATACAATGAGACGGTCCCACTGGGACACAAATACATCATCTTTGTAGTCAGCTGTCATTCAGTGAAGATGCCTCTGATATCGTCTTATAGAAATACCGGTGACAATACTCTTTAGACAAAATAATATGTAATGGAGGCATTTTATTAATAAATGGTTTCTCATTCATATGGAAATGAAATGACTGATGAAATTTTCATAATTATACCAAAAAATACTGTCCTGGCAACACTCAGTAATTCATGTGTATGGTATATATAAATCTATTATAATCCTGTGTTGATGCTTCTAGTGCAGCAGCTCAGACATCCTCGGCTATGCTCTCAACATCCCAGATAATGCTGTGTTATTATATCACAAAATCCTGTTTATAGCAAATCCACAATAAGAACTTGAATCCCCTTTGGAAAACAATGCCCTTTGCCAATGAATACCACTCGGCTGCAATCTAGAATATAGCCTGAATCTATCTGTGCGAGAGCTCAGGAGATCAAAATGCAGAGCATAATGGACCATGCATGCTCTGCAGGAGAGGAATGGCACATTAAAGACTTCTCAAACTGGAACCATCTTGAAAATGAAATCCCACATTTGTTCCATATTCCTTCTGAGGGCTTTAACTGGACATTCAAGTGGGTAATTGCATATGAAGTGTTTGTGGTTTGGTGATGTCACATCAATTTACAGTATAGCTAACAGAGGACTGCTTCTTCAAAGTCATTGTTTCTCCATGGGACGTTTTGAAAGTTCAAGTAAGAAAAGTTTCCGTCTCTGTGGACTATGTACAAACATTTCATTCACAGAAAGATGTAAAGATTTAGATGCATTATTGATTATTAACAAATGTGAAACTCTCATGGCAGACCCGCTGAGCTGTTCCACATGTTTTAGTCGGCCCCCTTTTTTATCAGCTTTAACCTCAGCTGGCCACTGCTGGGTGCTCGTCCAATGTAGGAAGCAGGTGTTAAATTCACAACAGAACCCAGAGAATACTCAGAGAGAGAAAAAATGGCTGCAAGCTGAGGTACAAGAATGTGGGAAGCTTGAGAGTTTGGCTCAAAAGTCCTTTTTCCCTTTTCCTATTCAGAATAAAACAATACGAACAGCTGTGCCGGTGACCCCATGAGGATGAAATACTCACCACACACCAGAAAACAAAATTGCTAGACAGAAAATAAATACAGACGACATTATTATTCTTACATCCAGACTCACACAATGCTGGTCATTACAGAGACCAGGAGAATCTCTGTTCAGCCTAACTGTTCAGAAAATCTGTCTTTGTTGTTGTAACATGTAAAGAGCCTGACTTCTGCTCGGTGTTTTCATTTTTGAAAAGTAATACAAAGACCTGAATAAGTGGAGTTACAATAAAGAGGCTGATAACTGTCTTTGTGATTCGACCGTGTAAACAACAAGACAAAAACACACAACGCTGTACTTTGTCAGCCCAGGTGAGTTTACCTGTAGTTTCAGTTTGTGTACAGTACTATGCTAAGTTAGCATGTTAATGTTATGAGGGAAATGCACACGAATTAGCGTGCAATGTTTACTGTTTTAGTTAAAATAGAAAAGAACTTCAATGTCTTTACATACAGTTAGTGGTAAATGGACTGGATTCACTAGCGTAACATCATGGGTATAGGCCCCGGTGCAAAAAATTTTTTTTCCCCCACCCCGGCCCAAACACAAGCGCACCTCGTGCACACTACACACAAGCACGCGCGCATGCACACACACACACGCACAGCCACTCAAGAGAGGCTAAGCTAACGCTAAGTGAATTTTCATCCACTTGCTTTTTTTTCTTGCTGAAACGAGAAACAACTCACCTCACACCATCGCGACTCATAATGACTAACAGGTATCAACGTGATTGGACAAATGATCATTTCCTCCTCCCATACCAGCCACTCAGCGTTACCTTACCGACCCGCACCAAGCTGTTCTGTTCACGATAACGGGGCCAGTGGCAATTCTGGACAGCTGCTTTTTTTTTCTTCTTTCATGGGCCCCTGATGGCGTCTGGGCCCCGGTGCAGCTGCACCGGTTGCACCGTCCATATTTACGCCACTGACTGGATTCATATAGTGGTTTCTTCACCCTAGCTTAGTTTCCAAAGCACTTTATATTTCAGTTATAAGTTATTTTTTAGCCTTTAATTCACCCATTTACACACACACTCACATACCAATTTTGGGAGCAGCCAAGTGTTGCTTAAGGACACTTCAACAAGTGGACAGGACGAGCTGGTGATTGAACCATCAATCTTACGGTTTGTAGTTAACCAGCTTTGCAAGAACTCCATCACTACTTCTGATGATTAGTTATCACTTCCACTTTTTGGTTTTAGGTGTTTATGGAAATAAAATCATTTCTGACACTGGAGGAAATCCAGAAGTCTCCCAAGGAGCTGCGATTCATCCTCTGGCATCTGATATCTGGACCAAATTTACAGTTAGTCAATTTCACACTGGACCACTATATCATCTTTAAATTGTGATGATCAAATGTAATTTAAAAAATATATGGAGAAACTTTATAGTAATGATCAAGATGGACTTTATCTGATTTACCAACAACACTTACAGCACTGCTTATACAAATGCTAAGCCACAACTATTATAACCCTATAAGCTTTCAAGTCTGTTAATACTAATACACAGCAAAGCTCTTAGGGGAAGCCGCAGGACTGAAGTAGTCATTAGGATGTCCATAAAGACAACACCAAGACAGCATTTAATGGTTAATTTTCAACTCTGCCTGCTTGTGTAAGCAAAGCTGTTGACACAATGGTGTTTTGGGAGAGCGGTGTATGAAAACACCGCCTGCTGCCGGGCCATGGGAAACAGAGAGATCCAAACATGCAGCTGACTCAGACAGACAGTGTTGTTTCAGGTGAAGACAACAGGTGTGTGTGTGCGTGTGTGTGTGTGTGAGAAAAGAGTAGCTCAGAGGAGCTTCTTCCTAACAGATGACCAGTGATGAGTGAGCGTTTTGCTGCTTGGGAGGTTTGGTTCATACTAGATCCAAAAAGAGAGGAGAGGAACGTGGCTTGTGGGAGACAGTTAAAAGCTTTATTTTTCAGATGAACTGGAAAACATAAGGGCCGACTGAGATTTATGGTGTGAATCACGGAGCTTGGCATGTGCGTAAACAGGAGTGTTAATTTTGTTGGGAAATACAGAGACAATAAGACAATATGCGTGCTTTATTAAAATACCACTGAGTCACCACAAGTCTGTGGAAATCTGATCTGTCAACTCTCCCCACCCCTGTTTTTTTCTTGCCTTTCCCAGTATCTGTTCTCATCGACTGTCTCTTCATTGTCTCCAGGGATCAGTTCTCTCTGACCGCCTCTAACTGCTTTACCTTCTGATCTCTCAGCAGCTACTTCCTTCTTTTTATCTCTGAACATCTTGTGTCTTGTTTCGTTAATTCCTGCTGCCACTCTCCTCACTTTTTCCCGCACCCTCTGCTTATGTCTTATCCCAGCTGAACTCAGTGATTTAGCTTTTTTTGTCCCTCCTCACCTCCCCCACCCCCTTTCATTTTTTTTTTTTACAGTAAGCAGTCCAGCAGCAGCTGTTGGGAGGTGTCTGCCTTAAACAGAGCTAATCTGTCTGATTTATCACTTGGTAATTAGAACATGAACTGGACAAAGTTGCTAATCCTTTTCCAAAACACAGAGCGTGAAGAAATCACTATTACCTCACCACTTCCTGTGTTTTTTAGTTTCTTTTTGGGCATTTCTGCTGTATTTGTACTCCCAAACCACTGTCTGCTGCTTCATTCCTCATCTCAAATTATGTCTGTTACAGTGTTAGACAGTTAGATTCTTTCAATTTTTCCTTTCTTTGGTTCCCTTTGATTTCAGCTTTATTGAGGCGTGCCTGCTTACGTAAAACTGTGTTCACAGTGGTTGGATTTCGGTTCAGTTCAGTTGGGCTTGCTTCCTTGCTTTCTTTGGGTTGTGGTTGTGGGTGCGCCAGATGTTTTGGCTAACCATAAGACCCACGCCACGCAGCAGGGGACTGACGGTCTAAAGGAGCAGCCCAAGGCACAACAGGAGCAGATTCACTTTGATAAAAATCAATGAAAAAAAACCAAGGAACTGCATGAAAATAATTAGGAGGGGTGAGGCACTCAGAAAAGAGAGAGGGATTGATATTTTTTCTGTGGTTGGGTCAATGTAAACTGTACATTGTAACTTCCATTAAGATATTAAGGTTCATTTGGAAGATGTGATCAAACAAATAGTTCCATTTAGACACTATCTTATTTTAACATTTTGTGGTTCGGGTTTGAAGTTTATATTTCTAAGTATAGAAAAGAAATAAAAAGTGTAATCCCAGGGAAAACCCCATAGACTGTATATAGAATGGACAAAGCTGACTTCACCCGTTGGTTTGTGGACTTGCCTTTTGAAGCCAGGACTTTTGGCATGTGAACGTCACCAAGTTGGTTGTTAGGAGCCAGAAGCGACCATATTTGGATATGAGGGAAGGAGTGAGGAGGCGGGGCTGACCCTTGAACTTGAGGTCACTGAGACCTAATATCTACTTGATTATGATTTTCTTTTCAGATGGACCACCAGATCATTGAGTTTTTTGGTGCCAGATTCTAGTGGCCATTGGAAGTAATGCATTTTTTTTACTTCCACATTCATGTCATTTTTGACACCTGGTTTCTATATACAGTCTATGGGAAAACCTTTTTTTTGTTACAAGTGAAACTCTCAGCATCTGTTGTCTCACTGATTCAGTCATTTGTGTACAACCCCCAAACTGAGACATAGGGAAAAAAATGCTATCATTTCACTTAGTACATAAACTACAGTTATATTGTATATTGTACATTATTAGACGAACCATCAGTGAGCCTGTGTCCCTGTTTCCTTCAAGATCTTGCACTGTAAGTGTTACACCACTAGATGTCATGTTTCTTCAACTGTCACCACTGTGTTTTTCAGTTGTAATTTGAGAAGCAAGGATGAAAAGCCTCCTGTCTCTCAGCAAAACCACCAAAAAACGATCGCTCTATATTCTCTCAGCGCTCTGTTTGGCATCCACATATCATCTCTTGACTTCAAAGCATTTGAGATGAGCAACACTCGACAATACTCTTCAAGCACTGGAGCAGCTTCTCCTAAAAAGGATAAGATCATTCACTGAAACCAAACAAGCACTAATCATAAGTGTTTCACCTTTGTGAAGGTGGTCATTTTCCCTGACAGGGTAAATTGATCCAGATGGTGAGGGGACTCAACTCTAACAGCATTATGATCCTCTCCTCACCTACCTCCTTGTAAGGTATTATTACCAGCAGGCCAGAAAACATCTGCCCGTCAGAGCTGCTTGATGCTCATGCAGGCATAGTTCAAGGATTGCACATCTGTCTTTACAAAAACATTTTCCTGGTTTGACAAGATGCTGTCTGGCTTTAAATACAAGGTTAGTCTAACTCTGGGTGGTGGGAGGGACCAAAACTGAGACTCACTGTGTCGTATGGCCAGTTGGGTTTGTATAAACATTTTATATAAAGGCTAACAAAGTAAAAAGATATAATATACACATAAACAAAACTTCACACACACACACACACACACACACAGGTTGTCTAACACCAGGTGTGTCTAAAGTATTGTGTACAAGTGTGTGTGTGTGTGTGTGTGTGTGTGAGAGAGTGAGAGAGAGAGGGTGTGTGTGTTTGCATGGATATACAAGTCTGCAGCTGTGTAAGCACTCAACGTGACATTCACATTAATACCAATGAGCCTGGTCCTGAAGCACATGTCCACCTACAAACACACAAAGGTTGTGTGTGTCCAACAGGACACACAACATGCATGCAACACATGCAGAGTATCCAGAGAACTGCAGTGAAGACATGCAGCATGAAACCATATATAACATAATAACTGTGTGCTCCATTAACAAAGTGCAAAGAGCAGTCATGACTCAACAATCCTTCTGGAACTGAAAAGACAATATTTAAAAGGGCACACAACTTTAAACAAATGTGTACAATTGTACACATTTGTTTGTGTGTGTGTATGTGTGTGTGTGTGTGTGTGTGTGTGTGTGTGTGTGAGTGTGTGCTTTTCAGTGACATACCTGTCTGTCTGTCTGTGTCTGTGTTTGCCCAGGATTGTAAGGCTTTCTATTCTAGGAAATATTAAAAGCTTTTTTCTCTCTCTTTTTTTTTTTTAGGGCGGATTTTGTACATCTGCTGCAAATGGAAAAGGACAACTAATAATAGAAAAGACAGGATTAATACAGTCACTGCCTCAGATAAAGGCAAACTGTACACTGCAAGTGTTTATATTGATCCAAGGAACAAACTAATGTTATATTTTGTTGTGTTGTTTACATTGTTTAACTCTTCAGCAGCACAAAGCACGTTGGATTTTTTTTTTTGTCAAAGCTTCAAAAGTGTAGCAACAATTCACTGTGGCACAGAAAATAAAAATGTATCTATTTAGGAGTTATATTAAGTTGTAAAAAGCCTCAGGAGAGCCTCACTCATCCATGCAAAAGTGCTAACATAAAAATCCAGACCTCTTTAGTTGCAACAGAGGCAGCTGACCCTGCAACAGGCCACAGGAAGCTATGAGGTCACAACCTTGAGTCTCAATATATCCCACAAGTCTAGAAAGAAAACAACAGATACACACAGGTGGGGTTTCCTAATAGAAGACAGATTCCTGAACAAGATACACAGAGAAACTGCTGTGTTTTGCTGTAGAGGTGAGAAATCTGACCTCCAGGATCCTGTGAATGAATTTTACCAGTTTAGAAAACACATTGGCCTACTTCATCGAACTTGCCTTTGTCTACAAATCCAACAGACACAGCTTTGAGTCCTATCTTACTGCGAGGCCTCTAGAAATCATTCTGACACAATATTTTGAAGCTTTAAATAACACATTCAGTTATCTATTTTTCTTAGAGCATGCAAAACTTTCAAACACACAAGACACACAAAACAAGAAAGAAAATATAAAACTGAGAAGAAAAACCAGCTTTCTGTTACTCCTCCACCAAAAACTGAAACGATCTCAAACCTTTGAGCAGACAACTGAGCCATGACAGGCTTCAAAGAAAAACCATAGCAAGAACATTTCTAGTACTTTGCTACATCTAAAAAGTCAAAAAGTGACATGATTGGCGCTACATGGCATTTAACCTGTAACACTGCCCTGATTTAGTAGAAGATAAATTTAAACTCCAGATTTTGATATATCACTGTGGTTGCTGTGGCAACACAACATATTTTTATTGCCACTTTATTTATGTATATTTGTTTCAGATGAGCTAAAGAGAAAATGTTACTTGGGGCACCATGTTTTCAAAAATGTTAGCAATGTGGTATCCCCAGATTTGATTTATTTCTACCTGGACAGCCTATGTGTTCATCTCCTTTCATTAACATTTCCCTCGAAGCTGTTTTTGCTGAGATGCAACAGTTTAGTGCTTTGAAATGGTCATAAAAGACTCTTAGAAACTGCTCATATGCATATCTACTAGCCAAACTGCAAATTTATTGTGACCCCAGTAACACCTCACTTCTGAGATGCATATCAAATATTAAAACTCCCCTCTGGACTTAAAGCGCAGGAAAGAGCTGAGCTTCATCAATGCAGACGGGCCCTGAGGCAGAATCTATTGTACTCTCACACACTTTGTTGATTTTCACACCTAGAGGCCAAATGAAACTTCTCGTTAATCTAACTCCCAAAATCCACTCATGCTCACTTTCTCGCTTGCTTGATTATAGTATTTTAGCCACGCAATTAAAAAGGCAAAGATTATATTTAGAAAGGCACAATTAGGAAGAAGAAGCAAAAATATTGTTTGTACAAACCTCGTAATGTCGCTTGTCCAACTATGAAAAGAGAATCATTATTGCTCCGTGTGGTTTAAAATCACTATTGGAGAACAAGCTGCGACAACAGCCATGACCCAAGCAACAGGTGTATCCATGGAGGAAGGGTGGAGGAAGAGAAAGAAGGAGGGCTTAAACAACAGAGGGAGAGGGGACTTTTTTGGGGGGTGGATGAAACCTTTAGAGGAACTGTGGTCGTGCTACAACAAGTCCTGATCCTTTTGTTCACCCTCTTTCAGCCTCTGTAAATCTATTTGCAAAGTGTCTGGCTGTGAGTAGCAACCATAGTTGTCTGCATTTGATGAAAACCTTCATCTCCACATGTAATTCTTCAGCCTGCTCCACAATCAGCATCGTCACACAGACTGAGCAGTAAAAATACAAACTTTAATCTGCGAAACACTAGAAACAAAGTGATCCTGCCCTCGTTGGAGCCTCCACAGAGAACACTCTGGCCTTCATATGAGATCAGCTGGTGGTAGAGGTTGCTGGAGGTAACCTCCTTTGAATAAATATAGCTGTGTACTATCTCATCATGCACAGGCCGACCCGGTTCTCGCTGTGCCCAGTGTGCCTGCCTTCTACCCGTCACAGAAAATGGAGCTCTGAATTTGGGTCAAGCATCCCCAGGAGTTACGAGGCTGTCTTGTTCAGACTGCACAATCTTTGCATGGATTATAGTATGTGTGTCTGCAACATTTATTGTAATCACAAGCTTCCTTTTTTACCTCTGTGCTCACGTGCTTTGATTCAACATCAGGGAAGTTAAAACCAGTGAGAGTTTGGACGTCATAGTGGAGTAGATACATACACAAACAGGACCTGCAACAGGATGCATAAAAATGAACATGCTCTGTATTTCTTCAAGCACAGATGGCTGTTATGACATTCCATATCCATCTTCATCCATCCATAGAAATCATTCAATGTGAAGACTTTTGAACAATGCATTTGTATGAATTTTTGGAGTCACAAGTGACCATATTTGGATATGAAGGGAGGAGTGAGGAGGCGGGTCTGATGCCTGACCCCGCCTCCTCACTGTCCAGTGTGTATGAGATTTGGGTTCAGAGTTGGTCTCATTGGAGTCCAGACCTGTCAATCAAACTAACAAACAAACTTTTCCTATTTTTGAAGCCTGATATCTACTTAATGATGAAATCATTTCCTGATGGAGTTTTTTGTAGCCAGTTTGTAACAATTGGGTGAGAGTGGGAAGGAGACAGAAACTGTTGCAGCATCTAGTCCCAGCAGTCCAACCAAACTGTGAATCCTCTCATTTTTAGGTCTCCCTACACTCTTTTTTCCGAGCCACCATCTAGTGGCCATTGAGAGTATTGCAGCTTTTTGCACTTCCACATTACCCTCATCTTTGAGACCCTGTTTTATTCTGTCAAACACTCAGCAAAACACTGTTCTGGTCCACTCTGGTCTACCTGCTCTTTTCATACATGAAACACTACCTACAAATCATTCCTGTCATTTAATATCACTTCTCCTACTTTTTGCTGTCAGAAAGAACAATAAATAGTGATAATGCAATAGCAATGGGAGAGATTGCTAACAGTAGTAAATAAATTATAGATAGTATAACTAAATTACAAGATCACTGTTGCCAACTTGGCGTCTGGCGACTTTCCAGTCCTCTTGGCGACTTTTTTTGTCAAAAGCGACTAGTCACAAATCTTGCGACTTTTTCTGGTGTTATAGGCGACCTTTCTAGTGTTTGGTGATTTTGACGAGAAAGCACGTATCGTTCTGCAGTCACTACCCAGATAGCACACATACGTCTCGCCGTCGTCCACCTCAGATTGTGCATCAGCATCCTACTCCTAAGATCTGTAAATGTGTCTGAGAAGCATCGGCCCATAGATGGACATGGCTTCCCAGAGGGCGGGGTTATGTGCTTTATTTCAGAGTCGCAGATAGGTCGGCTGTGGATCGGCCCATTGCAGGTAAACACTAAACGCCTCACATAACCGTAATTATGTCACCGTTTGTGCTATTGGAAAAAATCCAACGATTTCTGACAGCTGATGTGTAGCGCTATACAGCCAATATGCGGAGAACTGCCCTATGTAATTAAAAAAAAAAAACTCTAAAAAATGAATGCTCAATTTCATAGTTTTTCTCCACTAAAACGAAATTCCGTTTTTGTGTTTTTCTTCATTTTAAACCATCATTTCACTCTGTTAACAGGCAGTAAATTGTAAATAACTGCAAGATATTTAAAGTTTCTTCTGGAAAAAAAAAACGGGCACAAGCACTCAGGATATTTTCCAACCCTTTTGTGGACAAAATAAGAAAAAAAACAGACAACATGAACGTGAAATACACATTCCCTTGAGTCATGGTCTAGACAAAGCAATAGTCTTGAAGTTATTTTGAGAAGTGATGGACTATTTCAATTTCAAAATAAAAAACAAAACAAGAACCAACACAAAAAAGCTCATTTGTAGTTCTAAACATATTTAGGATGGTTTTTTTTACTCACTTTTTGTCTCTTCCACAATGTTATTCCTCTCTCCTACAGCGTACCTTACAATTAGGTAAATTGTAATTATTATCTACATGCCAGTGCCTAATTAAGTAAATTAGGTGATGACGTCATTTAGCGACTTCTAGCGACTTTTAGGACAGCCAATAGCTACTTTCCTTACTAAGGAGTTGGCAACACTGTACAAGATACTAAATCAAAACATTAGCCTTTCAGTCAGAGATACAAATCAATGAAAACTGTGTTCACACCAGTGATCAAATGAAAATCTTTTATTATATTATTGATTATATCATAGAATATAGATGGTCAAACATTTGTGGTGGCATTTTATTACGTCATTCCTTTAAATACATTATTATCTCATTGTTTTAAATCATCATATCATGACAACTTGTGCCTTTGAAGCTGTAATAATTTTGCCTTACAAGTATTTTTAGTTTTGGTGTTTCTGACTAAAATGGGCCTCTGTACATACACGCTCATTGTTCAGAGAAAACGCTGTGATCTCAGTCAGATGGCATGCTTTTAGACAAGGAAACGTGCATTTATTGACTGCTGCTTCACGTGTTCGACTACACAGTGTACTGCAGACGCTGCTGCACACCACATATTGAGCCTTCCACTTCCAACACTGTCTCAGCGTGATTATGCCTCCTCCTATAGAAATGATGTTATCTTCTGCTCCCTGCTGTGATGTTCATGCAGAGATGTAGGCCAGTTGAAAGTCTGAGCACTAATCCTTCCCACTTGAAGACTTTAATTATTGACATTGGTTCAGAGACAGGGCACAGACCCGATGTGTCTTTTTATGCCACATGCTGCAGCCTTCACTTTGCTGATGCCAGTGGACAACCACAGAGAAACCATAGACTATATATAGAAGTAGACAAAGCAAGTGGGGCTGAGGTCAATGATGGCAACTAGATGTTAGCTCCAAAAAACTCATCTCCAACTCATTTTCAGTGATTAAATACTCAGTCCATACATTTTTTCCTCAAGTCATCTCTTTTTGTCAGTGATCAGGTGGTCCATCTGTAATTAATTTCATCATTTAGTAGATATTAGGCTTCAAAAAGAGGAAGATTTAAGGGTGTGATTAGTTTGATCGAGAGGTCTGGACTCCAATAAGATAAGCACTGAAGCCAAGTCTCATACACATTGGGCAGTGACCTCAGCTTCAAGGGCCAGACCTGCCTCCTCACTCCTCCCTTCATATCCAAATATGGTCACTTGTGACTCCGAGCAACCAACATGAAGATGTTCAAATACCAAACTCCTGGGTTCCAGAAGTGTGTGACATCTCGCTTGCTTCATCCATTTGTATATACAGTTTATGAGAAATGCTAAGCTAGCACTTAGAAAGACAAAAGTCTTTTCTGTAACCAGTAGTGAAGTGATGCTTAATACACTGAGAGTAGAAACCTGAACAGGAGTATTGTCAGACTTCCAGAGACTATTAAAGAGAATGGGATTCAAAAGCAACCACAATGATAAATTATCATATTGGGGTCTAAAGTCCAGGAAAATGTTCGAGACGTGATCAGTGTGTGACATCCTGTAGCAGCTTGATGTTGTCGAAAAAGACTGCTCCCTGCAGTTGTGCTTCAGAGTAAACAACATACTGTGATATGCAGTACCACCTCGCTAAGACAAATGTTATGACAGAGACTTCCTTTATTGTCAAGTTCAATTTTATATGGTCCTAAATCACAACTTTATCCCACAGGGTTTACAGCTTACAACGTCCCCTCAATCCTCAGTCGCTCATTCTGGGAGAGGAAACCCCTCAGGAAGAGCAACAGATTAGCGAGCACCCTTAAAGGACACACTGACAGGCAAAATGTGTCAGCGTAAACAAAAACTGCTGTTCATTATAACAGGATTTGTAGCATTTATCGTAATGAGATGAGCTGTTGTGATGGGACTGAGACAGCATTTCAAGAGTTTCTAACTTGATGTATTTCTGGAAAAGCAAGATACATAAGTGGAACAGTGGGAGTAATTTGGATCATTGAAACACAACACCACAGCTAGCTAGCTAATGCTAATAGATAACATTAGTATCACGTCCTGTGGCGTATCTAATGGAGCCACTATACATGTTGTGCTTTCTCCTTCATTGTAAAACACAACACAGCTACTGTAGGTCATCGCACAAAAATCAAACCTGCTAAACACCATCAAGCCTCCTTATTGTTACCTAGAAACCAAACTGAAGCCATGTTCAGTGACATTCATTACAAAGTCGTAACACAGTAACAAGTTGTTTCTAATTGAACCATCTGTAACTCAACTAACACCAGAATCAAAACCAACACTTTACAGTTTGTTACAGAACTAACTAATGATACTGTTTAAACAAACTACTGCTACTCTCTGTCTGTGTTTCCTGGTGGTGATCTGAAATGTGCTGTGAACAGCAGATTGATTGACAGGTGGTTGTTTCAATGCAATTCAATTCAATTCAGTTCAACTTTATTTATAAAGCACTTCAAAAGACAGAATGATCAGCCAAAGTGCTGTACACAAGCAGAATTCAATTCAGTTTGGTTTCATCCAATTGTGTTTCTGTAACACAACATCAGTCAATCAACTAATCAGTCTATCAATCAATCAATACATCAAAATACTTCTAGTTTTGCAATGCCAAGTCAGAGTGAGAGTGGGAACCCCCAGCACTTTGGCGACTGTGGGAAGGAAAAACTCCCTTTTAACAGGAAGAAACCTCCGGCAGACCAGGCAGGGGTCCAACTGCCACGGTGACAGGGGGGACAGGCAGAGACAAAAGGACAGGGAGAGAGAGAGGTACAGAAAGAGAGAGAAAGAAGAGACAACAGACGCTGGACATCAATTCAGGACAGAGAATGGACCAGACCCCAGAACCACAAAGCTCCATGGATCAGGAACAGGCAGCTCCACGGACCTGTAGTGACTCACACAACGAGGACAACAGAGAGAGGACAAAGACAGAGACGGCAGAGATAGGACCGGTGTTAAAGTAACTTTATCTACACTTCCTCTTCCTCAATCTCAGCCTATTGGGAGAGGGAAAGGGGGGGGCGCGGTGCAGGGAAAGCAGAGTGAGGGTACTGTTGGTTGAAATTGTTTTGTTTGTTTTTCCAGGAAGTGAAGAAGAAGAACAACAACAAGAAGAAGAAGAAAAATCTTTGTCATTGTATTGCACAGTACAGCACACAACAAAGTTGTATTTACACTCTGTTACATACAGGCCCCTTAAACAGTTCACACATACATGCATAGAGAGGTTACAGAGTGAACCATTTTTCATCACACCCAGAGCAGCTGGTGGGGGTCCAGTACCATGGAGGTGGCACCTCTCCAAGAACCAGTTCATGATATACAAATAAAAACAAACTGAATTTTTGTAATTCCTTTGCTAAGTAAGTCAACAAAAAGACCAGCGATGTGATCGAAAAGGATTCAAAAGACATTAGTCATTTCAAGCTGACTTTACATCTCTGCACAGGTATTTGAGTAAATACAAAATATGAAGTTGGCTTTTCTGTATTTCACATGCTTTGCTTGCAGTTTTAATGATAGCAGTGTAAAATGTAGTGGCAAGCAGCTGGAGGTTATCACACTTAAGCTGACAATTCACAGCTACATTTTTTCTTGTTACCTTTTGCTCCCAGATATAGTAGAACCTGCTCCAGGCATTTCATATGCAACAAAACTACAAATACAAGCACTTGATATGCAATGCTGAAAGTGAGCATGCTGCTTCAAAACTGAGGGCAACACAAACAGAAACACTAATGAGTTGGGTTTTGATCTGCTGGAGGAGTTGCAGGTCTGGGACTAAAATAAAATACTGAGAATTTAGCATTTGTTTGCGTTGCTTTTCAGATCTTATCAATGAGATATGCAGTGGTTGCTTCCCCACACACGACTCCTGTGCAGGAATCCTACTCGTCCTAAAGCTGACTCTTGACTTCAAAGATGTGTATTTTTGGCAAATATGACTCATTTCCTCCTGTCAGCACCGGAGCACATATTCCAACAGGCATGTTGTTTGAAGCAGAAACACTTTCATGTGCTGTATGAATGAAAAATGAATCCTGGGTCTAACCTTGCTGAGAAACAAACACAGTTGATCATGGTTGTTTTTTTGTTTTGTTTTTTTAATAGGATGTTAGAGCCTGCTTGTGAAGCTCCAACATGACCTTTGAACAACATCTCTTGAGATATATTAGTGTTTTCATAGGGGTTGACTTCACCTGCAACTCGGATGTTATTAAAAACCTCACCACAGGCCCAATCAATGGAGACAGCCCTGCTGTGCTTTGTGCCACTGTTGAAGATAATGTGCTGCATATGGAGAGCTGGGTAATCAATCAGTCCTGATCTCCTGATGCCAAACACGTACAAACACAAGTGAAAACAGGCTTATCAGTAATAGCACGCTTGCCTTGACATTTTAAATTAAAGTTTTACAACTACACTAATTTAAAATCCTCAGCTATGGATAAAACCCACATGAAACCCCTATCAGGAATTCAAAATTAAACAATCATGTAATATTAATATGTGTGGCTAAAAAGACCTTAAAATGAATGTAGTACAGTGAAGCAAAGGATTCTAAAAATTAAATAGCAATCATCTTCTCGTGCCACTGGCCTGAAAAGCAGCCACAGCAGCTGGAATGATTTCAATAACATATATTCCAGCTTCAGTGAAAATATTAAAATCTCTTTTAACCTCAGGACATACTCTGTTGTATCCATGAAAGTAAAACTAATTCTTACGTCAGAGCAGGCAGAGTTTTACAAATTAAAAAGCTGATATGGATTTTGTTACATGAACAGACCCGACTTCAGTTTTGTCTCACTGAAAATTGAAAATGTTAACCGCAAGCTTCAAAAACATAACAAACGAACACTTACACACTTTCTGTACCATGGACTGTAAATACAAATGGACAAAGCAAGTGGAGCAGAAGTACAAAAATGTGCAATACTCCCAATGGATATGATGAAAGGAACCACTTGGGGCCAGACCTCTCCCAGCCTGTTCAACAGAACCCGCCTCCTGACTCCTCCCCACATTTCCAAATATGGTCACTTCTGGCTCCAAACTACCACCATGAGCCTACAAACCAATTCGGTGACATCATGCTTGCTTTGACCATTTCTATATACAGTCTATGTTATGTACACACTGTGATGCAACCCTGAATGATGTGCTGTCTACCCTATTATTATTTTAGATCTTAAACCCTCCTGTGTCTGTTCTGCTAAAACTGTGATTGTTTCTAGAATAATATCAAACAGGAAAAAAGGTAGAGCTGGGCCATTAAACCTGGACAGGCTAAAAGCAGGTTGTGCTGACATGCAGGTGATATTTAGGACACTAAAATGTGTATAGTACATCAGCAACAGCAGCCTCTAGTGGATCACCAGGTCTGGGTGGGTAGGTGGGTGAGTGGCTGCCTGGTGCACCCACTGTGATGCAAATATTGGTGAAGACTGTGTGTCTCTATGTGTGTGTGTGTGAGAGGTAGAAATTGAGTGAGTGAGAGAGGGGGAAGAGCGAGATGGGGGTGTACTGACATCAATATTGTGAAGTCTGCACATACTGTAAAAGTGTGGGTGTGTGCCTGCAGAGCTCAGAAAGTTGTTAAACACGGAAATGTAGCTGCAGGAAAAAGACACACACTGCGTGTATGTGTGTGTGTGGGCTCAAAGTTGGGGAATTGAGCTTGTCTTGCTGTGTGACTGAATAAAATTTGAATGTATTTGATTTCCAGTTTCACTAATCAAAAAGAGGATGTTGCTGTATGACGGTAGCAAAGCGGAGCACCGCAGCTGCACAGCATCGTAGACAAGCAGGCACATTAGCAACTTCAACACATCACAACTTAGCTGTTACTAATGCAAGAGCCAGGATCTAACTTTCCTGAGACCTCCTTAGCACATGCACCGTTAACTGCTGTTCCTGGTATTTACAGGAGGAGGCAGTTCTCAACATGTTAATATCCTCCAACGTGTAAACGTACTTTATGCTGTGTGTGTGTGTGTGTGTATGTGTGTGTGTGTCTGTGTGTGTCTGTGTGTGTGTTTGATCATTAGACCTCTACAGCAGACACCGCGGAGTATTGAAAGATCTCAGCTACAGAGACCAGCTGTGATGCTATGTGGATGGATGAATGATGCCTTGAGATTTCAGCTCCATCAGATGTCTGCTTCCCTTTTTCATCTTTTATTTAATGTTTTTTCAAGAAAGGAGACAAGAAGATAAAAAGATAGCAGGTATACGGCAAGACATGGCAAGGCACTTCACATACAGTATATGGTACAGTTCACTGCAAGTACATTTAATATGCTTTATATTAAAAGTCATACATCAACCTGCAACTAAGACAGTTCCAATTCCAGTTTAACAAAAATGACAATGACAAAGAAAGAAAAAAGAAACAACCACCCAACCCTAAGATGTACAAATATGCATTCATACAGTAAGTCATCAAAACCAGAAGTAAAATTTGGTTTGTTTTAAATGTGCACACAGACAGACTGATTTACTTAGTTTACCACATACATTTACCTACTGAGGCCTCCCAGAGTGTGTATGTGAGGTCACTCTTTGGTTGGACTGCTGCGACTAGACCCCACAATGTTTTCAGTCTCCTTCCCACCTTCACCCAAGTGTTACATACATAGACTGGATAAAAGATGGACTCAGCCACTGGATCTTAAAAAGACCAATGTAGAGGTGCAAAGACCATCGATGGCCACTGGATGCTGGTTCCAATCATGAATTACCCTGGGTGTGGGAATACTGACGCCGTGGTTAGTTTGATCCACAGTACCAGAACTTCAGCGAGACCGACGCTGAAGTTGAGTCTCATACACATTGAACGATGGCCTTGGGTTCAACGGTGAGACCCAGCTCCTTATTCTTCCTTTCATATCCAAATATGGTCCCTTCTGGTTCCAAACAACCAACATGGCGACATTCAAATACCAAACTCCTGGCTTCAAGTCCACAAACCCATTGACCTTTCGCAAACTCCGCCCCCCCAAACGGCCATTGACCAATCATACATCCCAGCAACCGTTGCTATGAAAGCATAGTCCGTCAAATTCTACTAAACCCTCGATGACATCCACTTTCTGATTGATTTTTTTGGTGGCTTACGAGACTGCCAACCGCCATAAAACTTTACGGAAGAAGAGGAAAAACTATCAACAAGCTGCGGAGCTCCAAAATGGTGAACTGATGTGCATATGGAGTGTGTAAATCGGACACTAGGTACCCCAGGAGTTTGGCTGGGGGAGTCCAGTTCTTTCCCTTTCCAAAGCCAAAAACAAAACTGGAGCAGTGCCTACAATGGATTAAACAGTGTGGACGACCTCATTCCCAGCTAAATGTCTCGAAAATAAACAAGCATACATATGTTTGCTCCAATGTAAGACTATGCTAACGCCATAGGGCTAACTAGCTAGCTGTTGTGTAATTTGCTCTAGAGGCAGGAAAAGCCACAAAACTGGATATCAAAGTTATTGTAGTTACTATTAAGGAATATTATATGTTACTAGAATGTCATTGCCATAACGTTACCATCTAAGTTAAGGTTGTTCAGTCGCTAATGATAGTTAACGCTTATGCTAGCCGTTGTGTTTGTCTCAATGCTGGGAGCTCATATTAACGCTATGCTTCGTCACTTTTTGTAAATATAGCGTCCAAATAAGCGCCTTGAGATGATCTTGCTTTCATTTTTCATATAGCATTTTGTGAACGGACACCCTTCTCCAGAGTATCCCAATCCTGTGCTTGCTGTACAAGTGTTGA
>OOFC01010852.1:14176-55916 GCA_900323345.1 Pseudochromis fuscus
GACACCAGGATGGAAAAAATCCAAATGATAAATGGTACAGACAGTCGCTTTGTCAGGAAGCAGCATCTCACCCTGCAACAATCAACCTCTGTCAGGTCCGATTACACACACACACACACACACACACACACACACTCGTGCACATACAGAGTGTAGCTAACAAGGATATCGCCAGGTCACCCTCATCCCACACGAGGTTCGGTGTAGGCTGCTAATTGAGTTCATTAAATCACCATTACATAGTGTGTGTTTGTGCACGTGTGTGTTAATCATTGTAAATTCAAGCAAAGTAGGTAATTCAAGGGCATGTGGGATAAAACTGTTAACGAGCAGTTTTGGTGAATAGGTTGTATTTAAACACTGGAAACGACCTCAAAAGTCATTTTCAGAAGCAGCTCATTACGATCCTTTGTCACATGTCATGGTGACTGTAACCACGGCTGGAGCTGAGGAGGAAGTGTAGTTGTACAGTCACAGGGAGGAGGTCAGGGTGGATTAACGGGTCAGGAAAACTTCAACCTGGGATCTAGTGGCCTTTGGTGGTATTGCACTTTTCACTCTTGGTGATGATGTCTAATTTTTATATCTGGTTTATGGATGCTACATGCTAAGTAAATAGCCTGTTAGCATTGATTCCTTGTTAACAGAGGTATTTGTTTGCTACAGTGCGTCAGGGAAAGTGGGAGGAAGCAGGACCCAAAGATGCAGATCTTTTAGTAAAACAAAAAGGTCTTTAATAAAAGTAAGAAACTAAAAGCGCTGCAAAATCCAACTAAAATCCAAAACATGAGAAAAACTGGAAAAACAAAAAACTTCAAAAACCCTCGAGAAAACCGAAACCACTGAAAAAACCAAAACTCAGGAGCAAAACAACAAGTGGGAATCACAAGACACCAGACACTAGAAGTAAAATGCGAGATCAAAGACGAAAACACTGGAAGCAAGACATAAACCACTGGAGGTAAGACAACGAAGTGGCACAAGAAAAGAGACACATGAGGTTAAATACACTGGGGTAACGAGGGTCAATGTAACACAGGTGGAGAGGACAATCAGGGAAGGCTGAGGCAGACGAGACAATCAACACAGGTGTGACCAACAGGAAGCAACTAAAAACCAGGGGACGAGACAAAATAAAACAGGAAACAGAAAGCACTGAACACATGCAGAACAACAACACCAAACTAAAAGGACATGACACACACTCACAATCACAAGAAAATAATAAATCACAAAACTAAACACAAGAACCCAGGGAAAACAAACAAACTAGTACTACACATGACACAGTGAGACAATGTTTTTCCACCTTGAGCTCTGTACCATCACACAGGAAGCCACGATGCTAAACGCTGCCTTTTTCTTACGAGGGAGTAAAACTTAACAAAAGTGCTGCGAGCAGAAATTTGCATGGCCGTTTGATGCGAGCGAGTTATAAGCTCCATGCAATAACTCAACTGAGGGGAACAAATGACCCACAGTGCAGTGCACCATAATGGCATGGATAACCATTCCCCCATGGAAAATTTGATCATGGCCATTCTCTCTGCCCCTTCACCCTCTGATACCAGCAGTCAGTCCTGGCTCTTCAGTGAATCTCAATTACTGACACAGCACAGACCATAAAGACAGGAAGAAGAAAAGATAGAGGGGGGATGGTGTGTGAGCGACAGAGGAACTCGAAGTATTTTTCATGTAGTAATGATACTAAAACTACTCAAGGGAGTAAACCTAATTAAACAGGTTGAAACCACATTTAGATTTTAATTTAACACAAAGATTGGTAATGGAAGTGGAAATTATGAATCACTGTGTCACCACTGAGCTGACAACAATCACCTGTGACGGGAGACGCTCCGGTCAGTGATGATGATGATGATTCAGTGTAGAAGATCTGTTCGTACTTCTTTTCAAAACCCCAGTATCGTGAATTCACAGGATTTCAAAGAAAACACAAAGAAAGCGCTTTGTGTTTTTATGACCATACTCAAGAGTTTCAAAGAATTACAGTGGACAGATGGTGGGATGTCGTTGCACATTAAAATTTAATATTGCTGAGTCCATAACAACTGGCACAAACTGGTAATTAGCGTCCCAGCAGGGCGGCTGTAAACGCTCACATCTTTAACGCAAATGTCGCAGCTTCCAGTTTTTGGATTTTGCCGAAAATGAGACGTTATTTTGAGAATCACAAGAGAATCATTCATACTTCCTAAAGGTGACTTTTCCTTCTCACTCCTACTTCCTCCTCGGCTCGTTTCCCCGGCTGCAAACTTCCTGATGTTTTCCAGCATCACCAGAAATGCTGTTCTGTGCTAACGTTGGTTTGTTGTCCTTGGTGTGTTTTTCAGAAGAAGACCAGAAGGAAGAGGAGGAGGAGGAAGAGGCGTTGACAGGAAAGGACGAAGAGGAGCGGCGCATCGCTGAGATGGGCCGACCCATGCTGGGAGACCACGTCAAACTGGAGATCATCATAGAAGAATCGTACGAGTTCAAGGTAAGGTGGCGGGTGGTGTGTGTGTGGTCAGGTGAAGGTCTGTGTTCACTTGGAGCACAGCATTCAAGTGCAGGCGTTTATGTAACTCCTGACATTTGCATTTCTAAAACTGTCACACTGGTAAATTTACTGTAGCTTTGCAAAACACAGAAGAAGACAAAGCCTCCCTTCTGGGTTAGACTGGTTCCAGGTTCGTTTTTTAATTTAGAAAATCTTGGCGGTCCTCACTGTGTGTGTGCTTTTTCCTTTTGCGCATCAATCTACAATACGACCACTTTGTTTGTTACGTGCACTCCACTCCACTCTGTGTGAAAGTTAATCCACAAAATACCTACAGGACTCCCACTGACCTTGGACAATAGGATGATGTCATTACACGAAGGCAATCAGTATTAACAATTATCGTGAGTGGACACTGAAACATGACTGAAATACAGCAGACATCAAGGACGCTCTGTGCCAGCCAAACCGAATAAAACTGATTGAAATTGCAGTGGTTGCTGTAAACATCAATACCGTGCAGTGATTCCTCTAAAGCACCCAATCTCTATGGAGCGTTAAAACTGTTTTGAAGCATTGGATACAGTCGCAAACGGCAACATCTGCCGGCCAAATCCTCGCATTTATACGGCTGAGTTAAATCTGAGGCAATGTTGAAACCCGAATAAAAGTGGTCGTACTGCTTCTGTTGCTGTTGTGTTGTCGGGTGAAGGCTCGGTTATGTAAACTGATCGTTTTTAATCAGTCGGAGGTGGAAGGAGAGTTTCTGATTCGAGTTTCTCTTTAGGGGTCATGGTTCTGCTTCGAAAGCTCGACGAGGTGTTGCTGCCTCACATCAATACTGTGATAGCAGTGTAACAAAACACACACCTATATACACACACACACAAATCCACCGTCCTCATATATTCACAAACCTTTCGGATACATACAGGAGATAATTGTGCAATCTCTGGGCGTGCATCACTTCCTCACTCCTCTACTCCCACACAGACTCTTAAGACAAGCGTAGATGTAATTACCATTCATGTTATAGACTCTGTGTGTGTGTGTGTGTGTGTGTGTGTGTAGCTCCACCCACACGCTCACTCTCAGCAGACAGTTAATAACACCCAGTAATAGCTTGCCACTTGTCAGGATACTATACTTTGTCAAGTAGTTCAGGGTGTGTGTGTGTGTGTGTGTGTGTGTGTGTGTGTGTGTGTGTGGATCCTATAGTGATCCAAAGAGCTGCCCAGATAGTGGAGTGTAACAGCGTTTGACGTAACAGACTAAAGGAGAAAATGGGATTAAAAATTACATGAGCAGAAAGTTTAGTTGGAAGTTGAAAAGTTTCCTTATTTCATCAGCTGATGGACTGTTGTCATGGTTACTGTCGTCTTCCTGGTGATGTTACCTGTTTGTGGAAGCCACGAATTTGGCATTTGAACGTTGCTGTGTTTGTTTAAGCCAGATGTGACCATATTTGGATATGAAGGGAGGAGTGACTGGTGTGTCTTCTTCTTTTGTGTTTTGTATTTTGTTTGACTTTTTGTGGCATCGTTTTTTTCACAGTTTGGATTTATCCCACCGCAGCACAGCACGGCTTTTTCTTATCTTCTGTATTTATTCATTCAAGTCTCTTCAGTTTATTTTACCTGCTTCCTCCAGACGTTGTGCGTTTGATTCCCTTTTTCTCGCACTCCCTGTGACGTCCGACTGTGTTTTGATGACAGATATCAGCGAGAGTAATAATAGAAAGAACAGATGTCGGCTGGCGAGACAACAACACGTACATACAGAGTGAATCATGAGTCCAGATAGAGAGAAATAAGCTGGTTTCCTTCTGACTGGGAGGAAACATTTCTGACAAACCATGTTCATCTATTTCTGGACAAACCCATCTGAGAAGTTTGCCGCTGCAGACGCTCATTAGATGCATGATTCAGGAGGTTGTAAGCGCCATGGCGACCGCCGACACTGTGCCCACTGCCTTGTTGATTCCTGTGAGCATGTAGGTGATGCAGAGGGACGGAGCTTCTGCCATGTTGCTATAAAAATGTTGTAAATACTTTTTAATCAGCAGTACTGTGTATTCAAACAGTGAAAGTCATTATCAGGCAGCTGCTTCCTCCAGAAATACAAACTCCTCCATCAGGATGTGACGAGCAGAGGAAGATATTTATCATTTTGCGGTGAATTATGGCTCAGCTTAAGGTTGACAGTTATTTGTTGCCCTTAGCTGGATCGTCACTGAAGTTTATAGCCCCACATACTGCTGCCAATAAACTATATTGTACTCACTCATCCACCTTAAGTGCATCACATGTGCTCACTGCTGCAGAGACACATGTCCACAGGCACAGCAGCCGAGTCTGAAATAAAAGAGCGAAGGAAGAAAATGAGACAAAAATACCAATGTAACACAGAATGACAGTATTACAAAAACCAAGCTGAGTGTGGTTAAATAGGCACTTCACATACAATGGCCTGAGTGCAGCTAGTGTGTGTGTGTGTGTGTTTCCACAGTGGCAGTGAGGCACTATTTACACCTCTAAGCTCCATTCAACACAATTAGCATCCCAGTTTCCCTCTGAAGAGGAGAGAAAAGGAGTGAGAGCAATCCCCACCACTGTGTTGATTAGTGTGTGGATGCACAGGAGCGTCTCAATCTGTCATGCATTCGACTGCTAGTTAGCGACATAAAGCAATCCAACAGATTTCTCATGCTGAATAAACGTCAGCAGCACAATTCCTGCAAATGAAGGGTTTTCTGAAGCAACAAGACATGTCCAGATTAATTACCTGTGTGTGTTTTTGGCAGAACACTGTGGACAAGCTGATAAAGAAGACCAACCTGGCTCTGCTGGTGGGGACCAACAGCTGGAGAGACCAGTTCATAGAAGCCATCACTGTCAGCGCAGGTAAGGCGGATGGAGAGACTTTGATGTGTGGAGTTAACAAGTCCTGCATCCAAGTGTGTGTGTGTGTGTCTGAGTGAGTGTGTGGCATAAAATGTTTTAGTATGAACAGCTGCAGTTTTACCGCCTCTGGTGTCCTCTCTGCTTCATGCTTCCTAATGATCAATATAACTGAAAGTATCAGAAAGTCTCATCCATAATGTCCCTCTCTGTGTAAAATGAAGTGGAACGGTTTCATGGTCCTGTGGAGTCAGTGTGTGTGTGTGTGTGTGTGTATGTGTGTGTGTGTTATCGAGAAAGAGGCTCAGCAGAACTGATCATCAACTGACAGCCCGCGGGCCACATCTGGTCCGACAAGGCTTCCCGTTCAGCAGATTATTTAATGATTTCAGAAAATGTGAGCAGGGAAAAAAGTGCATGCCCAAGGGCTTTAAACAGTTAATGCAAATGTTTCACAATAAAAGCCCTGTTGAGAAATTAGGGTTTTCTCCACCGAAACACCAGAGGGCTTTAATTTGAAATGCTTTCAGGATGTGTTATGTTTGTGTTTGACGCAATGCAGTAACTTTAACACCATCCCATTTCATTCCTCAAAATTAAAAGTAGGGCCACGTGACTTTTGAGACTCAATAAACATCAGAAAGCCTCATTCAGAGGAACTTTTCACCCCACAGTCGAACGAATATTGAAATACCGAATAAAAAGTGACAGCCCTAGTTCAAATGGAGGCCAGTTGCCTTCTGCAGGAGAGGTAAATAAAAATGAGTCTGTACACAACCTGAAGCAGGAGTCAGGCATACTTCACTTACAGAGCTGGGTTTGCTTCGCTGGTTGTGCAGAAACCTGAACAAACCTCCAGCTCTCATGAATGGACTGCAGCTAATGCAAGACTGGGTCCAAACTCATAGTTCTGATTTAAAATCTTAGTTTTATTTATGTATTTCATCTTCTTTAAAATGTTCAAATCAATAGAAATATTGCACGTTCAAGTCTCAAGTGATTATTATAGATTCGTCATGTTTTTTGGAGTCTGTTTATACCGATATAAGCTAAGAAATAATAAAAAATCTAACAATATTAAGGTTTATGAAGGCTTCTTTTTGTCGTTTATTTTTTAAATTCTGGCCTCCTCAGCGTCTCTTTTGGAGATTTCTGGCTCTTGGACAAACACAGTTGATGACCCCTGCTCTGGTATAAAATCCCACTCTGCACAGTTGATTAAATCCACCATGAAAATCACTGGTGTTACATCCCCGTCCCTCCCTCGCAGCTGATTTATGACCAACACCTTGACCACACAACCATATAAAGCAGCGTCTGACCTCACCTCCATCGTCCACAGTTTCATCCAGCTTCTGCCCTCTGGTAGACCCCACAGAGCCCTTTAATACAGGTCGAAGTGTCACAGTCATTCCTGTGTCTCTACGAGGATGCTCAATGCTATCAAAGATGACTTGTGTTACTAGTTTTAGTCATGTGTGTTATTTTAAGTTATTGTCGGACAGCAGAATCCAGGACAAATTTCCTCCAGGGGACAAATAAAGTACATCTTGATTGTGATCTCGAAAGACAGGAATATTTAACACTAACGTCACATCACTGTCAGACTGCGCTGTAAGCCGAGATGATGGTAATCTCCCTGGAAGATGGAGAAAGAAGAGAGCATCAGATGATAAATATATCATGCAAACACAAACTGACAGAGGGACAGAACATGCACGTGGTGTGAAAATGCCTTTGAGAAACGTGCACGGTGTGGAAAATAAAATCCACGCGTAACAAGAATTATGATGCAGGGGGTTGGAAAGACAATGCATGAAGCGTGAGTCAGCTGTGGGGGAAAAAAAAGAGGAAGACATGAAAAGAAGTCATGCAACAAACAAGCAGAGGTGGCTGGTTAAAGAGAGAGTGGCAGAGAGGAGGCCGGTCGGAGGAAAGAGAAAGCGGCAGCATTTTTTTCAGATTCACTGCAGAATCTTCACAGTTCATTGGTTCCTCGTGGAGATTCGCCCTCTGGAGGCAGGAAGACGTCACTGCAGCTCGTCCACTAAACAACCAGAGAGGGAACAGCAGGGAGCTCTTACTGCTGTGAAAATTCATTAATCACACTGATTAACAATTTCTGTTGCAGGAAAAAAGTTCAGAAGAGTAAAGACAAAGCTTTTGTAACCTCACTGAACACCCTCATCTGACATTTAATTCTCTAAAGGACAAGTTCAGCATTTTCTGATTACCGCTCCTGCCCAGAGTTGGTTAAGAAAGCCACTGTCGTTTGATGAAGTAAAGGTCGGCTACAGTCAGCAGCTGTGTAGTTTATTTTGGTGTAAAGATGGAAAACAGGAAGTGATGCACAGCCTGGTGTAAGGTAACAAAATCCACCTCCCCTCTCAGCTGGGAGCAGTAACTTCTTCAAACCTCGTCATCAGCGACTTCCTGCTGCCTTTGATCACTTTGATTTTTGCACACATTAAAGAAATTACATCATCAAATAGTGGCCAGAGGCTATTTACATCAGCTACATAAGGCTTGTGTTGGAGGCGGGACTTTATTTCTAATTGAATCTGTTTGATATGTTTAAAGAGTTGTATTTAAGTGCAAAGCCTCATTTGGATGCTTGAAATGTGATCTGGAATAGATTGAAATATTAAAGGTTTACAACACTTCCTGTAACCATTTCTAAATAAAAGCATGCATTATAGTGTTTAAGTGGACAGAAACCCTTTATTTGGTAACCGGGTTTTTATTACGGAAAAGCTGTTTTTAAGTGGATTCTGTTACCTCCCACAATCGGGCTTCACCTAACAACTATTTTGATTTACAATTAATCATCGATTATTGAAACAATAACTGTATTTTCTGGACTATTGAGCGCATTGAATTTATTCAAACAGTTTCATGTGGTCCACTCTGACCGGGTCTGATGTGACGACGCTAAATGTATCGGCGGCACGGAGCTTGCTAGCTTGTAAAAAGCTAACGTGCTTCATGCCGCTGATACATGAGAAACACCGGCGTTTAAGTTCAAAGCGTCGGAAAAAAGTAGCAGCTTATAGTCCGGAAAATACGGTAATCGACTAATGTGATCAGGAATCGCATGATTATTCAGTTTATTTAGTTATCAGCTTTTAGCTTTAGCTTGAGGTTGTTTAAATGATCTGCTAATTAATAAGGACAAGAAAGATGGAGACTTAATGATATTAGCTGCTACTGATACAAAAAGTAAATCAGCATCGGCCGCCGCCATATTGTTCACTTGCCACTAAACGCTATTGTGCAACTCTCCGATGACAACAAGTCAATTTGTTTTAAGATAAATTTTTGCAAACTCATTGTTGTACCCTGCTACACAAACCCAAGACAGCTGTTTTCAGTTCTTAAGGTTCAAGTTCAAGTTGCACACTATACTACTTACACATTAAATCTTGGAGAATTAATTCAGATCACTTGTATTCTTGTAGTTAATCACTCATGGCCTCTTGTTTTCCTGCTGCTGCATGTGAAGCAGCTGTAATGAGGAGTCAGTTTTGATCCCCACCAGAGCAAAGCTGAGTGTGTTGTGTTGCTGCTTAACGTTTATTGCAAGAAAATCTGCAGTTCCCTATATTTCCCCACAGCTGAGATGGTCTGAACGCATCAAACACATCGAAGGTTACACTTTCTTGAACTGCATTCACGAGAAGAGCAACTGTTTAAAATGCAGCAAATTGCTGTTAACACACTTTAACTGGAGCAAAACATTCCTTTGTCTGGTGTTTGTTTTGTATAAAAACTGTACAGATAATTGCTGCGGATGCACAGATGGATCAGAAAAATCATCCAATTTGCTGCTTCTGCTTTGTTCAGGACTGGGTTTCTATTAGAGCATTGTTTGTCTATAGCCCGCTCAATCGCTTTAGTGTCTTCAAATAACTTCGTCCTGCGTGTGTGTGTGTGTGTGTGTGGGTGTGGTGTGAGTGTGTGTATGTATATGTGTGTGTGTTAAAGGGAGAACTGTAAAAAGGTAGTGAGTGCAGTTTCCACTAAAGAACAAGCTTTTATTTTGAGACACACACTTTCTCTTGCACACACACACACACACACACACACAGTAACAGCTTAATTTTGCTGCATTCACACAGCGGCCGAACACACAGGGTTTCTCCGCGATTTAATAATTTACACAGGTCAACTGCAACACACACTCACACACGCTTCACAAGCCAGATCAAGCTGGGGGCTGATTGGGTTTTTCAGCGCTCTTTAAACCTGCAGCTGATTGGTCGGATCGCGGCAGTTCAAAGAGATTGAGAGCTGATTGGATGCTCGCAGATCAAACAAGGAGTTCACATCCAGCTGTGAAACGATTGAGAACAAGAGCCCGCGAGGAGGAGCGACAGCGCACGATGAAGCTAAAATAATTGAGCAGACGAATCAAGTTCGTGCTGAGAGAATTAAAAATTCAAAGTAATGTCGATGCATTCATTCTCATGCATGCCATGAAGATTAGTATATTATGCATAGTGTGTGGTATTAATATGCGGGATGAATGTGGAGCTGGAGCTACAGGGGAGCTGGGATCGATCTGAAATCCACTGCATCTGCACTCATTATCTCCAGCTTCCATTGACTGGTTTTTACTACACTGCATTCATTCACACGCAGCATGTTTATAACTGTTTCAACCCTGGAGTGTTTAGTCTCCCGGCTCTGTTAATTTGGTGAAAGTTTGGCTGATGTCAACTTGTGTGGCACCAAATGAACCTCACTGTGATGCCTGATAACACAAGAGACAAACACAACCCACAGTGTGTTCCCCTGTGTTTTCACTGAACTGAGATCACAGTGTAAAAGTGATGATGGTGGTGAGTGTGCAGACTGAGTTAAAATACATCACTGTTTATCTTTGCATTTCTTCCACACTCTCCCTTTAATCTGTCATTCCCACTTAATTACCAAACAGAGGAGAAAGGTTGAAGAGCAATTAGTTCTCCTGTGGAAAACAAACACGTTTTGATCCACGATGGAGGCACAAGGAGGGGATCTGGCTGTGACATAAGGCTGAACCTGGGTCACCTCTACTGGGCTTGGATTTCGGTAATCGATGGATATGGATGGAAGAGAAGAAAGCTGAAGGTAGAGGAGGGAAGAAGGAGAAGATGAAGCAAAGGAAAGAGGTTGAGGACTGGATGGTTCTCGAAACATTACAGATATAAAAGGAAAAGAGGAGGAAGGGCAAGAGAATGGGGAAATCAGCCAGTCAGTCATTTTCTATACCTGCTTTCTCCACACTTGGGTCACAGGGGTCTGCTGGAGCCTATCCCAGTTGTCATCAGGCAGGAGGCGGGGTACATCCTGGACAGGTCGTCAGCCTATTGCAGGGCTAACATATACACAAACAACCATTCACACTCCCACTCACACCTACGGTCAATTTAGTTTGATCAATTCACCTAACAAGCATGTCTTTGGACTGTAGACTGAAGCTGGAGTACCCGGAGAAAACCCACATGCAAACTCCACACAGAAAGGCCCGAGCCGAGATTCGAACCCCAAACCTTACTGTGAGGCACACTGCACCACCGTGCCGCATCTTCTCACAAAAAATCTTGCAATAACAGACAAGGAAAATTAGCTTTAAAGTTGAGAGAAAGGGGAAAAAATTGAAACACAACTGATCTCAATAGGATTAGAAATAATTTATAATGTCAGACATCCGATCTCGGAGATTTGGGGTCAAAACAAGGGGTGAGGATGGGAATACATGAGCGAAATCAGATGAAAAAAAGTGTGGGAAGCATCCTTCAGCTTTATTGATGCTATAGACTGAACACTGCTGCCCCCTGTTGGTGAATTATCACTATCTTGGATCATTTACACATCAAAAGGATCTCATGCTGTGATTTTGCCTAAAATTTAATCATCTGTTCTTTGGGTAATACCCTATATCTCTGTCCAAAGAGAAGAAAAATACTCAGAGATCTGTTAGTTTTTACATAATGTTGCCAACAGAGAGACCGATGACCTAGAAAGTGACGAGAAACAAACAGAAACAGTAAAAGAAAGAAGAAACGATGGAAAAACTCTTTAGAAAATGAAACATGTGAACACAACTGAACACACACTCACTTACTCAGAAAATCCAAATTGAGACATGCTGTAACTTGGCAGCTCATCCCCTCAGACACACACTGCTGGTTCGAGGGTTTGAACAAGTCCAGACTGCCTGTCGTTGATACTGTGGTGGATTTAACACAGGCACTGATAAGCTAGCTTCGTCTAATCTCATCTCTCTATGTGTCTTTTTCTGCCTCCTATTCTCCCTCTGTCCGTTCCTCCATTATCCCTCTTCACTTTCTCTTATCTCCTCTCAAACATATTAGATCCAAATCAAGATTACAGCCGCGCTAAACGAGTCCCAAATATTCCTTCATCTCGGTCGGAGACATCGAGACAACTTCTTATTGTCTCTCTCGTCCTCGTTCCCCGGCAGAAGTGTCAGATCTGGATCTCATGCTTAAAAAGCTCCTCTGAAATTACTGTGGCACAAAAATTGGGGGAAAGATTGCAGATTTGGATATTTTTTTTAAAGATGGCAACCGTGAAAGGACATTTAAAATCTGCCAAGACTTGACCTTCAGGGCGCCACATCATGACACTGATTTTGGCGTTTACACTGATGTGCGCACACAAAACACTTCCAAGACCATGACATTCATCTCAAAGCAGGAAACCTGCATTTAGCTGGCCTTTTTAAAGCCCCTCCAAATGTCAGTGTGTTGATGTTGTGTGTACATTGACCTGTTTTCCCCTGTGTGTGTGTGTGTTGTGTGCGGTGCATGGCTAATGTTCCCCAGATAAGCAAACACAGAGCGACAGGAGATATTATTCATCATTGTGCTCGTACAGTATGAGACAAACCTGGAGAGCAGCTTGATAATGTTGTGTCCTGGATGCACTTGTTTTTCAGTAGCATGAAACGATAAAGAGTGTGTCCTCCCATATGATGAATGAACATTTGCACCTTAAAGATACAGTTATGTCCTCCACCACTGAGGTTAGACTTCTGCCTGCTTTGGTTTGTTTTTGTTTGTTTTACACATGGGATGTGACCCAAAGCACAAATTATTAAATGTTGTGCAAGATCAGATAATGCAATCCTCAAAAAGACCAGAAAATCCCTATTTCTAATAATCTCTATCTCTTCTCGTATGGAGGATGATTTTCTCTAATCTGAAAGCTCCTGGTGGAGGTCAGATTTCCCTTGTGGACACCGTAGATAAAAACTGATGCATGTACCGTAATTTCCGGACTATAAGTCGCTACTTTTTTCCCACGCTTTGAACCCTGCTGCTTAAACAATGATGCAGCTAATTTATTGATCTTTACAGGCTAACACGCTTCATGTCGCCGATACATTTAGCCTCGTCATGTCAGTCCAATTAAATTACCGAGCAGGTCACAGTGGACCAATGAAACTGTTCAAATAAATTCAAATGCACTTGCACTAAATTCTTCAGATCAGTCATTTTGCGCACCCTCATCATGGAAAACACATGAAGAAATGCATATGATGCGGCTTTCAGGTTAAAGGATCGATCTGGTTGTCGAAGAAGGAAATAAAGCTGCTGCACTAACCTTGACATCAGTGGATCAATGGTGAGATGTTGGAGATGCAGCGTGAAGAACTGATTCAATGCAAAAAGCTTTCAGAGGTAAGAAAAGCAGATGGTCTGGACTTCATGTCAAGAGCCAGAATATAAGGAGCCGCTTGCATTTGGATAAATTAGCATAAATAAATACAAGCACTTGGACCTCTGTAGTGGTCTGTTGGGTGTATGGATTAGGTGGACCTCATAGCGGTCCAAACAAAGGGTTAACATTGGTATGGACACGTCCATATGGTCCATACACAATTCTTCGCCATTGCAACTGCAGCATATAGAGAAGTGCGGCCTATATATGTATGACTTTTTAAATTTAGTGGGTGTGGCTTATATTCATTTGCGCTTAATAGTCCGGAATTTACGATATATGGGAAATGCCTTGGCAGAGGTTTGCTTTCTAGTCATTCCTCTGATTCTGTTCATACTTTCTAGAGAGCAACTAAACTTTAAGAAATTAGCTTTAAGTTTAGCTAAAAGTTTTAAAGTTGATCAGTTGATCAGCCAAATTATGCTGATTATGAAAATAAAGAATGGCGGTTTAAGTGCAGAGGGATGTTGTCGCCACTTACGGTCAGTGATCACTTTTCTTTCAAAATGGTCCACACAGCAGCCAATCAGATGATGCCACATTATGTAATTTCAGTGATCTCCATAGGTGATCTGGAAGGCAGCGTCAGCCATCATCTACTCTGTTCTACTTCACAGCATCAAGGTGTTAATGCTTGTCTATAAATGAAAATGAACCTGAAAACAGTGATAATCACCTGGTGTTGTGTGATTGTGCAAAACAGTTCTCCTCTATGGCTGATTAAACTCTACCACATTCACTAAAGTCAGATAAAGTATAATTTTTTGTTCATGCAAAGAATGAAATAACATTTTGTTGAAGAAAGCAGCGAGAAACTGTGACGTGGTTTGTCAGGACAGCCTGAGGTGTCACAGATGTGCAGCATCTCTTGTCCTTTACTAAGATTTCAGAGTTGACCTATTAACAGGCTCAGAGTGTGTACTGTGGGTTTGACACAGGAGACACATGTTCACATCTCGTCTCCCTCACCAACAAATACTTTTTGTTTCATTACCCTCATCCTTCCCAAAGTGGTTTGTGACCTAATGTCATCACAGAGAAATCTTCCACTGCAGGTCCTTTTGATACAATGTTAAATATCCAGGTAAATCTAAATGACTTGAACGTATTATCTCAGTCCTGGTTTTTAACATTGTCTCATTCAAAGACTGAGTGAAGAGCTCAGGCTCAGACCAAAAGGGGACAAGAAGATGGAGAAGTGGAAAATCAATGTGGAGGAAATCAAGGTGGAGAGAGGGATTGTTAGGACAGAGAACGAGTGGAAAAGTGAAAGAAAGTAAAAGAGATGGATGAGGAACCACTCCACACTCCACTGCCCTCTAATTACTAAATCCACATCGTGTTGTTCATCACCGACTCCTCTGTGTGGGTGTGTTATTTATGGACGTATGTCTATCAGTGTGTGTGTGTGTGTGTCTACACCCAAAGGAAATGGAGGTAATGGAGGTATTCAAAGAAAAACAAAAGAAGCAAAGTGCAGAGAAAGGAGCCTTGAAGTCTTGTTCACTGGAGGATTTTGCGCCAATTAAGGTTTTCTGTAAATATACAGAAGAGAACAAATGTGCAGACTGAGAACATTCAGAGGTCATTGTACTGTGTGGTCATGCATCATATTTATTTTTCTTATTTGTAATGACTAATTAAACTAATGCAAACACTTTGTTAAACTTTTTGATGAGGTTTGAGCTTTGATTTGATAAATTTGACATATTTTTTTGCACTTTTATTTCCAAAGAATAACTTTTTTATAGTTCTCGTGTTGAAGTCACCACCTGCCTGTCCTCTCTGTGCACAAACTCTAATTTGCATCCTTTAGATGATGGATGATGATGAGCGGTTGACTCACCTACTGAGTGATTATTGGACTGATTTGTTATTTGCTGACTGGCTGATTGTGTCACACGCTGACGGACTGACTGCATGTGACGGCCGACTCAAAACGTTCCCGCACAATCACATTGAAATGCAGTTTGATTGATGGAAAGAGTCCTCGGCGGACGAAATGAAAGAGCCGTCAGTATTTCAGAGGTATTGAACTATGAAGCTAGGTTAATGATTTTATTTTATGCCGCGTATTAAAGGAAAGATTCAACCTCGTTTAGCTGTCAGCTGTCTATTTGATGCTCTCCAGTGACTCCATGACAGCCTGACTGCATGTGTGTGTGTGTGGTGTGTGTGTGTGTGTGTGTGTGTCCGAGACAGGCAGTATGACAGGACCAGTGAAACATGAATATAAACATGAGCATGTCAGCATGAATTCTGACAGACACACCACACACACACACACCATCAGTCACACACCTGTCATAGTACAGTAGACGTCAGAGCCTGATTGGTTAAAGTGAGGCGGTGCTAGTTGGGTCAAAAGAAGTCGGACCATAGAAGCTAACGTGACATCACCCGTTGGTTTGTGGACACCAGGGGGCAGGAGTTTGGCATTTGAGCGTCATCATGTTGGTTGTTTGGACCAAGAAGTGACCATATTTGGAGATGAAGGGAACCTGGTTTGACACTTTGAACCCGGGGACACTGCCCAGTGTATATGACCCTTCACCACAGGTCGCATTGGAGACCAGACCTGTCAATCAAACTAACCACACCCCTAAATCTTCATCTAAAATCTACTTAATGATCAAACGGTTTTCAGATGGACTTTGATAAAAATAAATAACTTCACCTAATGACATGAGAATGACTTGTGGAAAAAAATGGCGGTTTTTTTGGAGCCAGCATCTTGTGGCCATCATGAGTATAGCACTTTTTTTCCACATTTGCTTCATCCATTTCTGAATACAGTCTCTGAGGTGGACACATCTTGACGAATGAGGTGTAAATATAGTCCAGAGATGCTTTGAATGTCAGTATTTTTTTTTAATTTTTGTAATCTTTCTCTTGAATCAAAGAAATGCTAACGAGAAGCGCTAACAGCAGGCTACATCTGATGGAGCATGCATGAATGACAGGCTGTGTAGTGAGTGATGTGCTGGTCTCCATTTTGGATTCTGTCTTTTGGTCGTCCTCTGTGCTCGTCCTGTTTTCTGAGTGTGTCCTTTTCTGTTGATCTCAGTGTATTTTCGTTTTCTGTAAACCCCGGTGACACGGACTTATTATTCCTGACATGTATTATCCAGAATCTCTTTCTCTTCTTCTGTAATGGAAAGTAATTGAAGGGTCAATTGTGAGCAACTCTGACGTTTTTCTGCCCAGGAGCTTGTTTGGCCACATCAGTTTCAAACTCCAGTGTGTGTGTGTGTGTGTGTGTGTGTGTGTTGGAAATGTGTCTGTGAGTAAACAGATGACGCTGTGAATGATTTTTCCAAGTCCCCTGAGCACAGACTATATCACTTTAAGTACACACTCCCTACACACTCGTGGACACACACCTCGCTCTGCTGCCAGCACGTAGAGAAGAAGCAGCAGCAGTTCATCATTAGACCTATGAGAACACAGCTTCTGGGCACGCTCAGTGAGCAGCAAGAGATAAGTGACATTTACCACTTCTGTGGGGCAAAAATGAAAATATTGATACGTGCGACAGATGTGAAGCGCGATGGTGCTTCTCAGTAGAAAACATTTAATGAGCAGCTGCCAGAGAAGCATGAGATGCTGATCAACAAGCCGCAGATACAGTAGATGTGATTTTGATGTGTTTGTATTTGGTTTGTTTAGTGAGATTTTAATTTGCTGTTTCATTTGATTTGTGTGATTTTATGCAAACCCCATAAAGACTAGAAACCACTTTGTGGAAGCAGAAGAGGCTCCAACAAAAACAACAATGAATACCACACACACACAAACACACACACAGTGGCTGACAATGGCATTTAGAGAGTGGCAGAAGGTTGTAGAGGGATGATGGAGATTTAAAGGGATGAAATGAGATGGTGACAGGGAATATTCAATTATATTTAAAGGCTACATCAGCAAAATGTGACCAACAGTGGAAAGGGTGAGGACGAGAGGTGGGAAAAAAAGAATTAGTTCGGGATAACCACTTTATCAGTGTAACGCCGAGCTGAGCACGGACATGGAGCGGCGAGGAGAAAGGAGTGTTAGCAAGTCAAGCAGAAAAAGAAATAAAGGACGATATAGATATGGAAATATATAAGACGAGGAGAAGAGGCACAGAAAGAAGAGGGGTGTCTGCTAAATACAATACAAAAATACATTCAGATGGTTATGCAGAATCGAGCTGAATGGTTCAACATATGAAACAACCATCACGAAAAGGAAAGGATAGATGAACTATAAAATAAAGTGGAACATAAACACAAGAAAAAATAACAGGTCAAAAGGTTTAAGTATCTTGTGCATATTTAAATATGAATAATAAAATTATTTTTTCTCATTCGAGTCCCCAAGCAAACTTCAGCTAGAATGTAAGACACTGTTAAAGATGGTTATATCATCTGCATATCATCGCACTTTAAATAGTTGGTTGTAAGTTGCGAACTGGCTTAAGAATAACTATTAAGTATTTCTAATGCTACAGTAAATGATGCAAGAAAATCATAAATTCTTTCAATCAATTCATAAAGTCTCTTTTAGCCCTTTTAACAGAACAAAAATGTATATAAAATAGATCAAAAACACATGCTTTAAGCTAAAGGATCATTTGTTAAGCATGGATAGTTATTAATTTGAGGTACTGATATTTGGCCTTGTCACAAATATCAAACAATTATATAACATAATGTAAAACAATACATTATAATGTAACGCAACATTTTCTATAAGACTGAGTTTCGTAACATTGCAGAGAAGTAAGTGACGAAACATGGTAACCTGTCCAATAAGGGGTTAAACCTAATATCTTGTCATCTGCCATTTGAAGAGTTTATGCACACGTCTGCAGTGGACAGATTTTCTCTACTGTCCATAATGTGGTTAACATGATTAATCGGGTCGTGTGCAGGCTGTTTATATTAATCATGTGGTGGTGTGTAATTATTGTGCATGGATTAGGTGTCAGATCAGAAATTCTACATGATTGTCTGAAGTGATTCATTTCACCAGCGTCTGTCTCATCTCATCAACACCTCCTAAAATGGGTTTTTCACACAGTGACCAATAAATTATGAAACACATTTGTTATTAAAAACATAACAAATTACAAGTGCACTGCATTGCCCTACACTGTAAAAAATCTGTAATTAGAATATTTTCTGTTTATTCTACTTCATTTTTTTTACATTTCATGTTTTATAATACATACAAATATGAATAGAATTACAAAAACAGATTGTGCACTTATATGTCTATTGTAAAATAACACATAACACACTTAACACACATAAAAATTGAAAAATACACATTTATTTTCTTTTCCAGAACATTATTTTTATGTGATATGTGACACTGTTGAATAGGCATAATAGTTTAATACTGCAAATAAATAATTCCTTAAATCTGATCCACTTAGTGAGACATACAAATGAAGCATTGATTTTGTAATTTCACAAAATTTTGTTTATTTGAACAATATCTTCAGTGTCATTGTTTTTACACATGTATCTATTCTTTATTAAAAAGTAAAAAGTAAAAATTGGACAATATCTCATGTAGAATTAAAGTTACAGTCTGTAGTGTAGTAACTGAAGATGTCTGTGTTTTTATAAGTTAGTTATTTTCCATTAATGTACATGAAAGTGCCAGAAAAATCCAGTTATCACCATGTAGACAGGTCGAAACCATAAAACCTTTAAAGGACTGTCAATAACAAGAAAGTTGAATATGGAAGTGGACGCTGCTTTCACCTGCTTTTAAAACCCTGCTGCTTTCAGCCTGTATTCATTATTCTATACATGCACTGCATCTTCATTACATTACCATTCTCCCAGTGTGGTCACCCCACAATGCAGTTTCCCCCATGGGGGCTTGTAGGGCATGTAATGGACGCCTCCACATGCAGGGACAGGAAATGAAAGTAAAAAGACCACAGAGGGAGAGAAAAGGGCTGCGATGAAAGGGCACGAATAAACATGATCGGGGAAGAAAGTGAGGGAGAAATGGCTTCATTTAGTCTGAGGACAGTGTGTGGGAGACAGGGAGAAGTGACATAACTCAGATGGAGAGTCTTGTTTTATAATTCATCACCGACTGTGTCTGTGTGTGTTCTCCAACCATAACAGTGGATGAGGCCACTGCTCTCTTCACCGACCTTCTACTGTTCATTTATAATTGATGATATGAAACATTTATTTTTAATTACATCAAACAAGGTGCGTGACCCCAGAGGAAAACCACTGGCCCTGTTAGAGTACAGTAATCTTTGTCTTTAATCCACGTTAATGTATAGTAATTACACAACACACAGCCCCGATCCGCTTCCTGACTTCTGTGTAATGACTTAAATATGATGTAACTTTATACTTATAGTAGAAGGTGAATACACTAATTTAAAAAAAATTAATTTGACTGAATTTTATTCAATTTACTGAGTTTTCAAATACAGAAAATTATTAATAAATTTACATAAAAAGGGAAATTTGCAGGTTTAATGTAAAATAACCAATAACAGTGTGCAACTATACTTTAGTGAGTTTATTTAACAAACAAAATACATTCACAGTTGTATAATATTTTAACAAATTTTGATTTTTTTATTTCCTAGATGAAACTGTTGAGCAATATTAAGTATATTTCTGAATTTTGATATAATTATCAACTGGTAACTGTAAAATGAAGCTGCACTTTCACACACATTTGATTGATAATTTGTCAGATTTCTTACAAAGATGTTAAATAAATGCACATTATTGTTTTTATGCATGTGAATATCATTTATTAAACATAAAATTGTGCAAACTTCCATGCAAACTTATTATCATGAGTTTGTTTGTGTTGGTGCCTCAACCAAAATCAAAACCAAAACTTTCAGAAAACTCCCATCTCAGCTCAGTTTCTGCTTCACACAGTTTTCATTTGGTTGTTTACTTTGTTGTGTTTAAATGCCTCAGCAGCTCTTTGAAAGTAATTGTATGCATTGAATGAATGACAAGGGTGAAATCAATAGGAGATCATGGCTCTCCCTGGGATTCACCCAGTCAGCGTGTTTCATGGCAGCAGCAGGTAGCTTGTGTGTGTGTGTGTGTGTGTGTGTGTGTGTGTGAGAGAGACAGAGTCAAAAAAAAAAAGGAATTTGAATTTCATGTTCCCCCGTTTTCATCACACATTCAACACACACACACACAACCACACACACACACACACACACACACAACAAAGCCTGACAGCCTGTGGTTGGATGTAGCTCATGCCCTGAGGCAGTGATTAGACTCTGACATCACAGACTCACAGACTCACACCTGGCTGTCAATGGGTCACAAGTGGTGTCTGTTGAAGTCTTTGTTTCTGCCATAATATTGGATTTCTCTGTTTAAACATGTGTCTCCATGGACTTAAACCTATGAGGCTCAGATACACAGAGTCCTGTAAAGTGCTGGTGACCAGGTGATGATGGGTGTACAGACTCAGGCAGCATCTTGATACAGAGGCAGATATTCAAACCCAGTCAACACAGTGATGAGGGTGTCATGGCGACCATGTTGTAAGGACTCCTTTGTTTTCCCACCAGGTGAAGATGATGATGACGAGGAGTGCGGGGAGGAGAAGCTGCCGTCGTGTTTCGACTACGTCATGCACTTCCTCACCGTCTTCTGGAAGGTTCTGTTCGCCTTCGTCCCGCCCACAGAGTACTGGAACGGCTGGGCCTGCTTCGTCGTCTCCATCTGCATGATCGGACTGCTCACCGCCATCATCGGTCAGAACAAAAACCTTTTTAAACCATGTGGAGTGTGAATGCTGAAAACTGTTTCCTTCTTTTTCTACTTTTTTCAGTTTCTTCTACTTTTACTATTTCTACTTCTTTTTCTACACCCTCAACCTCTTCTACTTTTTGTACTTCTACTTCCACTTTTTCTACTTTTCTACTTCTTTTACTTCTACTCCTTCCACTTTTCCTACTTTTCTACTTCTACTTTTCTACTTTTCCCACTTTTTCTACTTTTCGAATTGTTTTACTTCTACTTTTTCCATTCTTTCTAATTTTCTACTTCCACTTTTTCTACATCTACTCCTGCTTTTTTTACTTATATTTCTGTTACTTCTACTTTTTGTGTTTCTACTTCTATTTTTCTCCTTTTACTTTTTCTACTCCTACTTTTCTACTTATACCTTTGCTTCTACTTTTCTACTTCTTTAACATTTCTACCGCTACTTCTTCTGCTTACATTTTTCTTCTTCTTCTAGTCCTTCCACTTTTTTCTACTTTTTTAGCTTTCTGACAGTTTCTACTTTTTCTTTTACTTTTAAAATGTTTCCTACTTTTTGTTTTTTTATTCACTTCAAACCCTTTCAGCCCTTTTTGTCTTTTAACCGTTCTTCAATCTGAAATCTTGAGCATTTTTAGGTAATTCTTATGAAATTATTTCAGTTTTCAACCTTCCCACTGCTCCAGTTAAAGCTCCTGACACAGATCTGACTGTGACTGGATCCATCTGTGGATTTTAGAAAGTTTTCCCTCCAAATTATTGAAGCGTAGTGATGCTGATGACTCCTTTCATATCCTTACAGGGGACCTGGCCTCTCACTTCGGCTGCACAGTGGGCCTGAAGGACTCGGTCACAGCAGTAGTATTTGTTGCGTTGGGAACCTCTGTACCAGGTGAGTGTATGTGAGTGTGTGACACTGTGTGTTCACGTACAAGTACAGTCCAAACACAGATTTAATAATCTAAAAAAATCCCTGTTATTGGACTTTCCATCATTTTTTTAATCAAAACCTTTTCTCTCTCTCTGCATTTGGCATTTAGCTTCATAAAACCATTATGAGCATAAAATACCCCAAGGTCTTCAATTTAGGGATAGATTTGTGTTCATCAGTGATCCTTCTTCAGGGAGTATATATTACACCTTGACATTTTCAGTCCTCATTTTTTTATTACCAGGAGGGTTTTATTCTTGCCATTACTTCCTTTGCTTCAGTGTGTTTTACTGCAGAGTAAAAGAGAAAGAAAAAAAAAAAAGTCCTGTTCTGGTCATGGACGTGCAGTGAGTTGTTTTAACAATTTCAAGAGTGTGTCATGAACATCATTACAGGTTTGAGCTGTTTGATAAGCACCTCATTACTGCTAAAGTGCTTTTTTACACAACAATCAAACATATGATTGGTTTATGGAAATTTGTGGAAAATATATGTAGAGATATGAGCTTGTACAAAGACAGGAAAATTTAGGGATGATGTGTTACACCACTGACTAGAAAATAAGTGGTTTATGATTATTTAGACTCATAACAGTACAAAAACTACCGTATTTTCCGGACTATAAGCAGCTACTTTTTTCAGACACTTTGAACCCTGCTGCTTAAACACTGGTGTGGCTCAGGTATCGGCGGCACGAAGCTCGTTAGCTTTTTACAAGCTAGCAAGCTCCGTGACGCTGATACATTTAGCCTCGTCACATCAGACCCGGTCAGAGTGGACCACATGAAACTGTTCGAATAAATTCAATAGCGGCTTATAGACAGGTGCACTCAATAGTCCGGAAAATATGGTAATCCAGAAAGTGAATGTTGTGGTTGTTTATTAACAGAATGGGTCATCAGTAATTATTCACTATTTGAAAATGTTGGTCACAACTCGGATATTATGAGAATATTCACAAATTAGCTTTGACCTTTAATCACAAATAGATCTAAGAGGTTTCACAGGGGAAAATGCTGGGTTGTTTTACCCCCACTCTGGGTTTATTTTATACCAAAAGCAGCTCATGCCTTCATAAAAACCAACCCATGGCTGAATGTGACAGTGCAGGCCTCCTATCTCCAACATCCTCTATTCGATCATAAAACTTATCCCACTGCTCGAAAATATAGAAACACAGCTCATATCTTTTTATGCAGCTGTTATACTGGTGGAGTTTTTCCCATGACCAACCCATTACTTCCCTGTCTCCCCACTGTGTGTGTTTTTTTCCTGTGTGGGTACCTGTTAGTCGCAGCAGCAGTGCAGTGTGCAGACAGCAACATGGATCATCCTCTAAGCCTGAAGAATGACCAACTGTAACGGCTGGCTAAATATGTTTTAACCTTGGCCCTGGTCATGTCCCTCTGCACACACACACAAACACACACACACACATTCGGACATACAGCACATAGTAGATATATAAGCCAGGTCACAAAGACACAAAAACAACTTTGATTACCTTGAGAAACGGACTCACACATTCGTATCATATACACATCACATATTGCACACTTGCACACTTGCGCACACACACACACACACACACACTAGTTCTGTAACCAGCATGTGTTATTAGCATATGGCTATTTGTCATGTCAGGCTCAGGTGGTCTCTGTCCTCCCATTTAGGGAGCTCTGGGACAAAAGTGATGTGTTTCATATTACACACACACACGCGCGCACATATGTACACGTGTAATATATGCGCACACACAGAGGTAAAATACACACTCACAAACAGTTGCATTTATGGACAAACACATCCACACAGCTACTGGAGACACTGAAGTACACACAGATGTACACACATTGTGCAGAGCTGCCGAATGGAAACAAAGTGGATCAGCCGTTCTGAGGCTCTCAGCCTTATTAACAGAACCTCCCGTGGCCCACACACAGAGACACACACACACACACACACAACACACACACACACACACAGAAAGGAAAATAGAAAGAAAACAACAGTGGTCGAGCTGTTAAAAGAGAATTAGAAACGCTAGAAACTGAAATTTGTTTGTGGTTTGGGGATTCAGGTAAAGCCTCTGAGCCCTGTCAGTTTATTACTCCACAGTAAATTTAAAATACACTATGCATCATTTTATGTTGGCTTCAGAAATTCAATAATTTAAACGGAGAAAAATGCACCTCTGTGGGATAAAAATCTTGCATAAGGAAGATAAAACTACTGTCCAATAAATGTGGAGTCTAAGATGTAAACGGTCTACTCAGCATTCAAAATCACAATGTTTTATCAATATGTTTTTTGTGCGGCAGCTGTAGAGATGGATTTATACAAATTAATTAATGGCCAAAAAACAGGGAGGGAAATTAACTAACTAATTAATTAACTAATTAACTCTACACACAAAAAAAATCATTAATTTTACTGAAGATAATTAAATACTAGAATTTATATATATACAAAATTTCCTTTTTTAAAGATAACTTTTTCATATAAAAACTTAGTTTAAATTATATTCATTAATTTGAATTATAAAATTTAAATTAGCAATTTCACAAATCAAAACTGTTGAAATAAGTTTAAAAGTGTATAAACATGTCTTACAATTTCTAAAACCTTAGCTAGTCTTGTTTGGGTTTTTTGCCCCCAGCTGCTGGATCATTATTTATTTATATACAGTGTCATGAATTTGTTTAATTTCAGTTAATTAACATTTTACAGCTTTTATTTAAAACTGGAAATAATCAATGAAAACACAGACAGTTGGAAGTGGAGATGTCCGCCTGGGTTTCGGGTTTCATTTTCTTTCATCACTGCGACTCCAAATCATTATTAGAATATTGTCCAACTGTGTGACAAGTAGATTAAACGCCCCTGGATCAAACAAAATAAGAAATTCTCTCAGTTGGCATTTCTTTTACCAGCTGGTTGGTTCGCCAGTGAGAGCTATGACAGTTGGGTACAACATATCTTTAAAAAGTTTCGACTGCCAAGAGATTACTTTGTAGAATATTTAATGATCCAAGAAGGTGGTTTGTAACGGTTTGGTAGAAATTAATCTTTTTTTTTTTAATCTTTTCTCTATCACTAACACCCGATGAAAAAAATTCCACATATTAGAGAGATTGCCAGTTTATGTTGACATCAATACTCCTTAATGTGTCCTCCTTTCATTTTAATAGGCCACAGAGTAAAGAGGAGCAGAGGAGGGAGGATGATGTAGACACTGGTTGATTGACAGAGAGGTAGAGGGAAAGGCCAGAAAGCTCTCCAGGGAAACATACTCTCACAGAAGGAGCTGCAAAGTGGAACCTGCTTGACACACACACACACACACACGCACTCCTGCCGACCATGCAAACACACACTCGATTAGGCCCGCAAGACCGATTGATGCACAGACATGCACGGATTTGCCAGCTGGTGGAGGCACGGCATCAGATTGGACCCAGGTGGTGTTGTTCACAAACACACACAGTGTACATGTGTGCACTTATTTACAAAAAAAAAAACCACACACACACACACATGCAGCCCATAAATAGAGCTTCGACACACACATGCAAACAGCTAAGCCAACAGTGGGCAGCTCCTTAAAGCTTCAAGGTGAACGGGGAGATTTATCTTTGTTGGACTCCTTCATTAGGTCCTTTGTATTTCCCACCTTCCTCTCACCCTCACCCTCCTCCTTGATCTTATCCCAGTCTTCCCATCATCCTTTTTTTCTCTGCCAGTTTGGCCGCCACTATAAGAAAGTCTTTTCTCGTCCTTTTTATCCTTCACTTCCTTTGCCTTTTCTTAGCTTTTTCTCTCAACTTGCAAATAAAAGCAAGACGACATGAATCCCTGAGAAAAGAGACCAGAAAATTTGTGAAAGACTAACTGACCATTGGGGTATTTGCTCACCAAAGTGCCTATTGTTGAGATTTGGCAGGATCTCCACTGTGTCCCCTTTGGAGCTGCCATAGTTTGGCAAAGATGAAACCAGGGGAAATTTTTGTGGGACAAAGCAGCACAACACTGATTGGTTGCCAGACCAAGATTTGTTTGTCCCTGAAAACCGAGAGTCAGCCTTGTAAATTATTGATCTTGGACCAAATCCGGCCCATGCTGGCTGCCAGGGGAAGGAACACTGTAACAGGATTAAAGATTGTGGTTTCTAATTTAAGGTTCCTTGTCTAAATGTGGAAAACAGGATTTGCAAAGTGTTCTGTATTAATAATTATAAGTGTTCAGCATTTATCAAGAGTGTCCTTTTCTGTCACTGTGATTTTATGTAACTCAGAAGTGATGGTATGTTGTCGCCAGGAGGTCAATGACGAGTGTAAATTTGGGAAAACATTGAGTCAGAAACACTTCATTCACACTGAAATGCACATTTTTTTATTTAGGGCAGCTGGACATGGTTGTAAATTAATTTTGCGTCTCCTCCAAGAAAACAACCATCTTCTTACTTTCTCCACCACCTCCAAAGCTGGGATGTGGGTAAACACTGAGGTCATATCGTAGGACACCATGTTTTTATCAGGGTCCTTTTTAATCTCCAAGACATCTTTACAAAGTCTATACTTTTGGACAGGGGGCAGATGTATAATTTTGGTGAATCCTGAGGAGCAAACTGAAACTCAGGAGTGTACCTACACCTAAAAGAGAAGGACAACAATGTACACATTTTAGATAGAGGGGAACCAGTGGTTTGAAAGAGTTGGACTGAAGCAGGTAATGTCAGTAGGGATAGATGACCGAGAAACCATCCTTTAACAGAGAACAAGTCTACGACGCCACCTATCCCCGACTTACAGTGTTGTCGTCCCTTTCCTCTAAAGCTAACAAACATTTACATTTGACCTCACGTGGCAACTCCAGTGATGGTTGTCCACATGGCCTCCAGTGACCCTAAATCACAGTTGTTCTGCCTTTAATTTCTTCTGTATAATTGTTTGTATTAGATTGCATTTAGTACTGTTCCTCATCTTTTATTTTGAAGAGGCTGGTTAGAGAGGAAGTTGTGACAGGAAGTCAGCCATATTGGTTTTGCTCTCAGTAAGCACATGAGCAACAGTACATCCGCTGCCATCTGCCCTTTGTTTACACCTTTGACATCACCATCTCTAAGTTTTACTTTATTTACATGAACAGTATTTTTTCCATCCTTTATTTGTGCAAAATGGTTAAAAGAAATGTGGAATTTGTTCATGCTTAGAGTTTCAAATGGTAGTGGATCGATCGCTAAACAGCAGCTATTTCATTCATATTTTCTGTGTTTATGCTAACTTTAGCCATATTTTGGACTATGCTAAGGGTATTTTTCTCTTTATGTTTTACAGTTTTACTCTGTTTTGTAAACATTAATGGAGCAATAAATAGTAGCTATTTACGTTACATCCTGACTCTGGATGGGAAGGAGTTAGATGTACTGCTAAATTGTGTTAGATACACACAAGGAGAGCAGGATAACAGTCATTGTTACATTCAGAACCACTAATAAAGCAAGTGGTATTAATGACTTTAATACAAGCCCACAGAGGATTAAAAATTGCTGCTCTCTACCAGTCAGTTAAAAGCCAAAGCATTTCTAAGAATCCACAACCAAGTCCAGTTGCTCTGACACAACACTACTTAAATAACCATGACCTGGATGACTAAGAATCTTCCCAGACAACACAACAGACCATGACGCCATCGAGGCCTAAATATGTCTCCACAGCCTTTGCTTTCATGGTGATGGTGGAAGAATGAGGAAAGCTCAAGTCAGAAGAAGTTTTCTGTCTCTTGTCATAGTTTCTGCAAATGCAAAGCTTTTTCATCTCACATTGTGTGTTTGTCAAAGTGTGTTTCACATGACGCTGTCGCACAACAAGCCGTGTGCAACTGTTTGTTCCTGCTTTGTGGAATTCAAGATAGAAAAATATCCAATAAACCAGTTAGCAGTAACAGACAGATGTGTTGGTGGTGTGCAAAGATCTGAACTCTCTTTCTCTGTTTTTGTCTCCATCCAGATACATTTGCCAGTAAGGTAGCTGCTATCCAGGATCAGTATGCAGACGCATCCATTGGTAATGTGACGGGCTCAAACGCTGTCAATGTTTTCCTGGGCATTGGGGTGAGTGCAGCTCATTTTTAGGTTTCTATTTGTAATGATTGATGTTATTGCATGAATGCTGTTGTCCACATTGTCTTCTTCTTCTTCTGCTGTCTTCGAGTATGGAACTAAGTTCTGCCATTGCTCAACAGGTGGCGTGGTCCATCGCTGCCATCTACCACCAGAGCAACGGGGACCAGTTCAAGGTGGATCCCGGCACACTGGCTTTCTCCGTCACACTCTTCACCATCTTTGCCTTCATCTGCGTCGCCACGCTGATGTACCGACGGCGGCCAGAGATTGGTGGAGAACTGGGCGGGCCCCGGACTGCGAAGGTCCTGACCACCATGCTGTTTGTCAGCCTGTGGCTCCTCTACATCCTCTTCTCCTCACTGGAGGCCTACTGCCACATCCAGGGCTTCTAAGATGACGGGAGATGACAAAGGGAAGGGTGGGACAGAAGGAGGAACATGAAGGAAGAAACCAAGGGGGAGGTGGATTAATGGATTTTGGAAATAAAGGCTGTCTCATTGATCTATCACTCTCTCCCTTTCCGCAATAGCTTGAATGACGAATGAATGGATGGATGTACAGATGACGGACTGGAGGACATATTAAAGCATCTAAAAGTAGAAAGGAAGGAGGAACAGATGCATGGAAGGACTAGAATAAACATGAGAATCATAGGAGCTGGAGGAATCGCTCAGAAGATGGAAGCATGACGGGAAAAGGAATAAACAAAGGAATGCATTTTTTTGTCTCACTCTACAAATCCAAACCAATCAAGTTGTCTTAAACCCACTCTCATTTTCCATACATGAAATTAATCCCTAAAGTTGCAAACAGGCATAAACCATGCAGAGTGTCCCAGCTGGTCCAACCATACAGAAATGAGTTTTGACATGAGGGGTTAAAACAGGCTTATGTGCCATGGGAGCTCCTGGCCTGGATGTGTGGCTTCAACGACATCAATTCTAATCCACTTCTCCTGTGTCCAGCTACAGCAACAGATCACAAGTGAGACGGGGGGACAAAGACAGAACAACTGTGTCAGTATGTACATGCATGACCAGACGATACTGAAAACACAATCGGAAGAAAAACGGATACATTGCCACAACTGTTTTAATGACAACAAACTGTGTGTGTGCTGGTGTGTGACAGTGTGTTAATGTGCTTGTGTGTAGTGGGAAGATGGTCAAGTACTGTGAAGAAAAAACAAAACAAAAACACGCATCTCGTTTTAGCTGTCGCTGCGTGAGACGGGATATGCTTTGGAGGTCGTTTTTGGACTCTCGCTCTCCCAGCCTGTAGAAATGCTGAGTAAGACTCTTTTTCGTGGGAGGGCACATTCAGTAGGGCGAAAATGTTGCGAACATCACTGAGGTTAGACGTGTAAATACAAAGAGCTGAACGTACATTATAGCTCCACTATTTTCCTTCTGAATGTCTTGGTTACGCCATTATGCTCCTGAACGGGCCCTCGTTCTGTTGCTTTATACTGTAGATGTAAATGATTTAAGGTCTAATTTGAATCAAGAAGGGGTTAGTGTGCTTTTACCTTTAATAAGGCCACGTCTGAGAGGACAAAATGGCCACTCTACCGTTAAAAACTGTTAGAGAAACTAATATCATTGCATAAATATCTAGGTTACTCTTATATGTGTTTGTTTTTTGTTTTGGTGTGGAATTCTGTTATCTGGTTTTCCACCAATGAGATTGCCACCGTCATTTGTCAGTCGTAACATACTTGCAATAGGCTTTGAAAAACGTAGGTACCTTCCTTTGTGAAACCTTTTATAGGCCTTTTGTTTTCTTAATTGTCTTCTTTGTCATCACTTATCTTACTTTGATGCTCACTCAGCAGCTTTGGTCAGTATCCCTGTGTGTCTTAAGCTCCTCCCCCTGGCTGGTCAGTGGACCAATCAAAAATCCTCAAGGGCTTTGTAACAAAACAACCACTAATCCCTGACCCTGACCCTTGATTTATAATTCATCACATCGATTGGTCATTAGGGGGCCATGTAACAGGGGTTTATATTATATATCTACATACATTGACTTCTCAGTCAGTAGGACTTGCTTCAGTGTGGTATCAAAAGACTAAAGAAAGACTTATGATGTAATATCTACATGTCGTCATTGCAATACTACACCTAGCAACCAGAATTATCTAAATATTGGAAAACACTGATCCAAAATACTGAGTCAAACATTACTTCAACTTTTCTTGGTAGGAGTTTTTCCCAGTTTTATTGTAAAGACAGAAGAAAAATCCATGCTATATTTTTTCAATGCCACCTCTTCTCATTAATATGCCTAAACATACTGGCCTTCAGGCTATGCTGCGAAGGCCATTACCCAAAATAATTAATTAGCATCTGGCTTTATATTATTTCTTTATTCAAGGGTAAGTGTTTTCTCTTGAATAAAGAACCATAAACTTAATCTGCATGACTCACTTCTCCATACAGAATTAGAATACACTTTATTCTAGCAGCCAGTTTTAACATAAAGCCATCAATTGAAGGAGTAGTTGAAAATGATTGGCTGTTGATACAGAAGTCAACTTGCTAACAGATTGGGGTAAATGCTATGATACCCCCAACATATCTAATCTCAAACAGTCAACAAATGACAAGCTCACAGAAGCTTGAAGAAAATCGGATAATGATGTAAATTAAAATACCAGCAGTTTGATGGTCTCTATGCTGAAAAACCTTATCCCTAGAAAACATCTGCACCCTGTAACAAAAAATGAGGCAAGATTATTGATCAGGTACTAAATCATGAAGAACCAAAGATGTGTATGGACTGGGGTTCTGGAAATTGGCAGTTATGTAATATCAAGAATAACCACATCAAATATAAATACCTAATGACACCCTGCCATAAAGCCAGAGTAGGTGTTTCCTCTTGCTTTGCTATAATTATTTTATAAAGTGACTTTACTAGATGTTGCCTGAAGAAACAGTGACTCTATTTAAGTTGGTGCTCATTAGCGGTGCCACTATGGTGATATACCCTGGCTTTAAATGAACTATGACCACCAGTAAACCTAAAGTGTAACTCCAAAAATATCAAATCTGACTTTATCATACAGGCCCAAACTGACTACACTAAATTATCTGTTGCATCACCTGATTGGTTTGATGGAAAACACCACACGTTGTATCACACAGGAAATTTGGATCTTCTTGACTCATGACAGGACAGAGTTTCATTTGCAGTCTTCAAACACTCATTTTTTACACTAGACACTAGAAAACAGACCTTTTCCATTCAGGTGAACCTCAGCAAACTGTCAAAGCATACAACTGACATTGACAACACTAACTGGCTGCAACCCTTCTTTCATGTTTCAGTATTAGACAAGAAAATAAATCCCAAAGCAAAAAATAAACAACAATCTTGAAGCAAAACACTTAAAAAGGGGGCCATAACCGTGTAAATCTAGACTTCAGACTGTTAACTACTCTACTCATTCAGCTAAAACCACAGAAATCTCAGTGTACACAAAACTTACTATATATGTAGGCATTGTAAAAGTCCATAGTTTGTTGAGTGGCACTACTGTATGCATTTGAATTGGCCAGAATTTCCCTGCTTGATGGTGTGTTGTTTTTGTTTCCTTTTTCTTTTTTTTTAACTTAATGTATAATATAATAAATAGTATTTTAACTGTCATAAGTAGAGTAACTAGTCTGGGCTAGATGTGATCCATTTTAAACTTAGCCACAGTCTTGTCACGGTCACAGCTTTCAACCCCTGTGAGAGAGTAGAGCTGAGCAGAGCCCTGGATTGGATGAGTTTGGCAAATTCGGAGTATCTTGAGGATACACTTTTGTGAAATTCTGATCCACCAATGAAGTTGAGAACTATCCCAGGAGGAACATTTTGGAGGTTGTTGCAGACTTCTTGCATTACCAGTTACTTATACAATCTTTGGACAGCCAGATACAAGATGTTTTTCGCCTCACTTGCATTTGCCAAACTCCGGACAATGCAGGGCTTGCCATTAGAGTAGCTGTTCTCATGCGAAGGCCTTGGAGTGGCAGTTTACCCCTGTTTTGCCAAAGGGAAATCTTTCTATCAGAAACTTAATATTTGCAGTCCAAGCTGTAAAGGGTTTTCTAACCAATGGATCTTTCTTAAAAACACCAAATATTATTCATATTTCATTAGCAATCTGAGGAAAAAGTGACAAAAAAGCCTTGATGTTGTTTTAATCCTAACCCTTAATCTTTCTATTTAAATTTGTATGTATTTGTCTCTTCACTGGCATGGACCTGAAGGTTTATACACTGTAAAAACAAAAAAAGAAAAAAAAAGTTATGCTAGCTTGCCCATAAAACAAATAACATTATTGAAGTTGTTTGCATCGCATTTTGAGGAACTTCAACGGGGTTCAAATTATCTTTGATGTTGCTAAATCATGTTGGATTTACCCAAAATGTGGCTGCTGTCTAATTTGGTAGAGTGAAGCAAGAATGAAATGCTTGCAGTAACGTAGTTGTTTGCATCAAATTAATTTGTTGCACAATTTTTCCAGAAGCAAACATTTTTTAATTTAACGGGAGGTTAGCTCTTCTGCTGCGCCGCCTCTCTCAGCGTATCTGTCTTGACTTTAAAAGCTGAAGCTAATGGAGGATTAACAGCAAGGTTTGAATCACGGTGGGAAGCTAATACAGTGTTTGCCTGCTTTACCTGTTGCCAACCAGGTTTTTCTCTTCTAATGCAACTTTTCCCTGCAAATAGTCACCATTTAGCTTCCTGCCTTGGTTTGAACTTCACAGTCAGAGGTTAGCCAGGCCACCGCTGTACATATAAACACTAAGAGCAAGCAAGCAAGTAGAAAAATGAGCTGTAGATCGCAGTCGTTTTTTTAAAATTTCATTCTTCTACAAAGGGGTTTGATGAAGAAATGGGCAGGGTTTGAAATGAAAGAAAAAGCATTGCACTGGTTCTCGTCGCTTACGTGAAACGGCTACTATGTTGTTTCGTTAACAGAGTTGCTTCTGATTTGTTCTTTGACTCTGATTTACACAATAATAATTGTGATGTAAAAAAAAAAAATTATGATAATACAGTGGTGTTGAATCAGTTGTGAACCATTAACGATGTTGCTTCTAATGTAAAGGTTGATGATGATGATGATGATGATGTTTTTTTGTTGCCTCGTTCACTTCTTTAAACTGACCGTCTGTCCGTCTGACAGACTGAGGAATAAATAAATGCAAGACAAACACAATGAGCGAAAGGAAGGACAAACACTCCTGCTGGTACGAGCTGAGCAACGTCACACTGAGACTTTGCTGCAGCGATACGTACTGTTGGGAAAAAAAAAAAAACGTTACCAGAGCTATTCTCTACCCTTAAAGTAACATTTAAGAAGTTATTGATAAAGAGAAGAAGGAAGACGAGGAGGAGGAGGAGGAGGAAGAAGATGAATATATAAACAAAAGAAAAAGAAAAAAAACATGAAGTTACAGCCATACATTGATTTCTGGGTCAGTGAGACTGAAATGGACTTCTCCTGCCCAGCATGTGTATTGTTATGGTGTCTTTATCCGTCCCTGTGTCTCTGATCACCCCTCTTTAGCTCTGTCTTTCTTTCTCAGTCTCTGTGCTGCCAAAGTATCATAAACAGGCAGTAATCCTTTTTTTTTGTTCTGTGTTTTCTCCTCCCCAAACCTCCCATCCCCTCCCCCGACTTTTTACCCTCCGTCTCCCTTTGCCATGTTTTCCATATTTTGGAATGTCAATGTGCTACTTGTTGACACTGTGCATGAATGATAACATGTCTGTATATAGTTATAGAGAATCGTATCCCATTCCCCTGGTGTTGACAAAATAATGGTTTGAATGTTGTACAGATTCAGGTTTTTTTTTTTTGTTTGTTTTTCTTTCCGTTTTCGTTCATGTTAAGTTACATTTTGTAACGTATGTAGAGCTTAACAACATTTTTGTTTTTAATTTAAACAAAGACTTGTTTTTTTGAAGTAACTTGCACATGACTGATAAATAAGTTTTGTTTTGCTGTTGTTAAAAAGGCAATATCTGCTGTTATTGAATGAGAGATGAGATCTTAAAGGAGTTATGTATCTTAAATAAATAATCTATACGGGAGTTGCATGGGTTATTTGTACAAATAAAAAAAAAAAGACACTGCTTGCTACTTCTAAATACCGTGGCTGTATTCTCTGACAGGAGGATGAGGAATACTGTATGTACATCTAAAGGTTATTTTGTCATTAAAGAAATAATAATAATAATATTAATTATATTGTGTATATACTGTACAGTGTTATAGGTGAGGTGGACTATATGGCCATCACGCTAACCATAGAGAATTAATTCTACATATTTATTTAAAGGAAACAGAAACACTCACTACACTCAAGAATGACATATATTGCCTTTTTGGAGAAGTTGTAGTTTGCTTAAAAGCTTCTATCTCTGCCTCACTCTTTCTTCTCATTCATCCATTTTCTCCTTCTTCTAGCTGGTTTATTCAACTCTCACTCCAACTCTCTCGCTCTGATTTTATTTTTCTGCCAGAGAAGTGTTTCAGATGGGTTTGATTCAGACAGCAATTCAGCAGTATCTCTGTTACCTGCTCGTGTTCACCTGATTTTCCCGTCTTCTTTACTCGTACATCCATCTGAAGTATAATATATCTGCCTCCATCTGTCTGACTTCTCCCAAAGGATCATTTGTCTGTATTTGAGTCACCATCTGTCCCATTCAGAACCGTCTGTCATCTTTCTTAGTTGCTTAAATCCTTCTCGTTTCATCTTTCTTTCCTTAATCCTTCCTTTTGCTCCGACACATCTTTGTCCACCTCCATCCATCCACCTTCTTTCTTTCTTTCTTTCTCTATCCTTCTCTTCGCTCTCACAGGGTGTAGTCGGGGATTTCATGTTTGTCCGTTTGATTTGGTGTGTTTTCTAAAAATGGAACAATAACCGCAACAGGTATAATGTTTGTAATAATGAAGAGGACTTTCTTCTTTCTATGTTATCTTTTTTTTTCTCTTTTTTGCCGCTGTTCCTCTGTGTGTGCGTATATTCTTTTTCTTTTTTTTTGTTTTCTTGGTTTTTTTTCTTTTGTTTTTTTTAATATTTTTTGTTGAACACCAACTGATAGGAGGAAAGTTGTTGTATGTGTGTTGCCACTAACTGTGACTGCTCTCCATGGTACATGGTACTTCTGATAAAACCAGTAAAATAAAGTTTGGGATACCCTGTTTCAGAGACCCTGTGTGTCCACTGTCTTTCTATTGTGTGTGTGTGTGTGTGTGTGTGTGTGTGTGTGTGTGTGTGTGTGTGAATGAGTGACATAACACTTTTTACTCAGTCACATTACAAGGACTTTCTTTTTTTGACATGTAATAATTTAATGTATTGTCCCCCGAAGCAATGAAAACATGAATGTGTGTGTATGTGTGTTCTTGTACTTGCTACAAAGTGAGGACCAGTATTTAACCGACAAAGTGAGGACATTTTCTGGAAGCAAGGACATTTTGGCTGGTTCTCATTTCTTTTTAGGGCTAAGACTTGGTTTTAGGGTTAGAATTAGATTTAGGTTAGCGTAAGGGTTGGGTCTAGGCTTTTATTGTGATAGTTGAGGTTAGAGTAAGAGTGTCCCCACAAACATAGTACGCGTGTGTGTGTGTGTGTGTGTATTGAAAAGCTTTTATATGAAAGCTTAATTATTATGCAAATTTCCATTAGCCCTAACATTTTTATTTAGTGGAAGTAAATGGGAACTGCAGCTAGCTCTTCTCTTAGTGTCTGTTTCTTTTTCTATCTCACACACAAACATCCATTTTGTCTTTTATATGTTCAGACTGCTGATGATTAAAATGACATTTGTCTGAATGGCTGCCATGTCATTACCCATCATCTGATTTGTTTTTGTCATTGTGTCAGAGATGGGCAGCGACAGATGCGTCACCACTAATTAATTCCGTCTGTTTTTTATGCATTGTTTCCATTTTCTTCTTTTTGCTGCTTTCTCCTCTTTAACACATATGTTCAACAATCTTTCATTGTTGAAGACATAAAATATTCATTTATATTAAAAGAAAAGTACCGTTTAATCTACCAAAAGATAGAGCATTAATGGGAATTAAATGTTTGACTAATGAACTAATTAATTCTGCTATCTCTACTCTGGCAGAAGTTGAACAACCAAGAGCTCCTTTTTAACTAATGCACTGCTTTAATATGGAAAAGCACCTTTTTGGGGTTATTTAGCTCATTTGTAGTTTCACTGAAGGGAAGGGAAATTTGTTAACCAGGGATTCAAATTTCAATATTTTCAGATATTTTCATTATTTTTAATTGTTTTTTTAACAAAAGCTTTTTTGTTTTGTTTTGCTTTTTCTTTTAATTTTTTTTTTGTAACAACACATTCTGAACAAACTGAAAAACTTGTTAGGACTAAAATAGGTGTGAACAATGAAAGTATTGTCCTACTAAATCCTTAACTGCTTGTATTCCTCACACTTTGATGATTTATCTGAATAAAACAAAGCAATTGCCAATATTATTAGTGACATCTTTGGTTTTCCTACTTTGACGATTCCTGTGTCAACTGTGAAAACTTATGTATGTGCTAGGTAGGTTAGCAGCTTTTTAAATCTAGATTCATTACTATGAAGCTGTCAAGTCATTTTGATGTGATTAGTGAAAGTCAGTTTTTCTTATCAGTAACCTGGTGGTCCATGTGAAAAGGATTTCATCATGAAGTAGATATTAAGCTTCAAAGAGGACTATTCAGGGTGTGATTAGGTTGATTGATTGACCAGACTTGAACTTAAGTCCCAAACACATTGGACAATGTCCTCAGAGGGTCAGACCCACCTCCTCACTCCTCCCTTCATCTCCAAATATGGTCACTTCTGGCTCCAAAATGTTTTGTGAGCTTCATCAGAGAGAAGCCCTGTCCTTTATTTTAGTTTCCTTGTCACTATCATCTCTACAAATAAACTGTCATTTCATTTTGTAAGATCAATGTCCTTGTGTGTCATGTTCAGTTTCGCTGCCTTTGTTCTTTTCACACTTTTGTGATCGTCCACCCCGCCCTGATTATTTGCACCTGTGTCTTGTTACCAATTATTCTTCTTGGTGTCCTCTTCACCTCCTGGGTTCCAGTCTCATATCTGCATTTCTCATCTTTGTCCTTGTTTTGGGTTTTCCCATTTTGGATAACTTTGGATCCCTTTATGTTGGAATTTTACTGGACTAAACCTGCCAGGTCTTTGCAGCAACTTCTGTAAGTTGATTTGTTAAACTGCACTTTCATCCATTTTTTTCTGCATTCCTTGTGACATTTTCTGCAAAAATCTGGGATTTTAGCATTTTCCTGATATATTGGGATTTAATATTGGGATTAATGCATTCAAAACTGTGAATGCATCTGACGGGAGAAGTGGGAAGCTACAACCTGAAGAACTTTTAAAGAAATAAACTGAACAGATAGCAAGATAGTCAGTTACTTTCCTGTATAATGGTGACTGATGGACAAGATGTGTTCAGTTTTTCCTCCTCCTGTGCTGCCACTGTGATGGATCACAGCTATTCTCTTTGTGCAGAGTGATAGATTCTTTTATTAAAATTAAACCCTCTTCCTGAAGTTGTTTTTCTATCGTGCCATAAACAAATGTATCTAGTGTTTGGCCATTTAAACTGCATGGGACTTGTTGCTTGCTGCTGGCAGGATGTGTGTGTACAAGTGAGTCAGCAGAAGAGAGTGTATTGCTACGTCTTTTCATGCCGTTACGTGTGTGTGTGTGTGTGTATGTGTGTGTGTGTGTGTGTTTAGGTGTTTGCCTCGGCTCTTATCGTTACCCGCCTGCTGCTGTGTCTGTCTGAAATCTCATTAGGCTGTCACATTTGATTTCTAAACGGGCACTTGTATGGACGGCCCCTTTTGTGTGAAGGTTAGCATGGTGGGAACTTCTTCTGAATGTGTGCGTGTGGTTGCTGCTGAATTCTGAATAAAGCCTAAAGCTGTCAGAAAATCTGCATTAGCTGTCAAACTATACAAGCTGCTAAGTGAAAGACAACAAGAGCAGCCTTGATTTTTCTCCACACTCTTGGCTCCTCTTTGTTTTAGCTGTCTGTCAGCACTTACCGAGCCTATACATTAAAAATTATGAAAGTTCAATTCTGACACATCAAAGGTCTTACACAACACACTTTAAAAGACAGTTTTGACATATGCGGGGCTACTTTCTGTCTAGTGTGCGACCTTGAACTGTGGCTCGCATTTACTTTCAGTGGCTTTCAAAGTGTCAAAGTTTAACACAGCAGAGAGAAAGTAATTTATCTCTGCTTTTCTGGTTTCTGTGGCAACATTTCAAATGTTTTTCAGGAGTAATATTCACTGGTTTGATATTTTTTTGTGTCTCATGAAACTTGTTGGTCCGAACTCTGTAGACACCAGGTTGGCTAAATTGACAAACTTAATATTGAACTAATCTATTGTGGACATGAGATATTGGGCTGACTAAAGTAGTATCATTAAAAATAATAATAATTCCAGGAAAGCTCTGTAAAGTGTGCAGACTTTTCTGCATGTTTGATGTGTATGAGTGTGAATGGTCGTTACCTGGACCTTAAGCAAAGATCCTATTATTCAAAACTAACCCTCTGGCCTCCTCAGAAATCCCCATTGCCTCCTGCTCTCTCCTTTTTCTCCACGCTTGACATTTCTACTGCACAAATGCCAGTTGATCTGCTGGATGTGGGACAACACTGTTGGAGAGAGAAAAATGTCTGGATTTGAATATTTGAAGGAAAGTGCGAGCAAGAAGATATGTCATGGGAATAGTCAATACTCTCCCAAATTTTAAAAGAGGCTGCTCCAAAACTGAGATTACTGACTTGAACTGACATCCTTTCAGAGTGTAGACAAGTAGCTTTAAATACATCCATTATTTAACTGCTGTCTTGCTCCATGCTATTCAAATTTAATGAGAGATACAGCTGTCTATCATCGGCATACGATGATAAAAAATAAGGTATCTGTATTATTATGAATATTAGGATTTGTATGTACCAAGTAAATAGTCTTGATGTACATACAGCTCATGATTTCTTGTATCTTTATCCATAAGTGGCTTAACTGGCTTAACATTAGATTTCATTATGATTGGATAATAACCTAGTGCTAAACACCACAATAAATCATTGTGGACTTTGAGACATCCAGGAGGACCATCCCCTTTTATTTCACATCAGCAGTGAAGAGGTGGAAACTGTGGAAAATGTCAAATTGGAGAATGTCAGATGCACTGCAGACAAATGGACGGACTTGGACCAGGTGGTAAAAACAGCACAGTTCTCATTCAGACTATTTACAGTTTAAAGCTGTTAAGTAATACTCATCAAATGTATTTATTGTGTCAGAGGGAAGTGTAGTGTTAGTTATAGGTTTACAGTTCAATGAAATATACTGTGCTTTGCAGCCACAAGAGCCTTGTCAACCATCTCCACAAATCAAACTTACATTTGAATCAGGTCTCTGCTGGCTATCTGACCGTACGTTTCTGTTAAGAAATCTGTGCACAAGTCTGGCAGTTATTGTTATTCCAGTGCTGACTAAGCTGTCATCCTCCACTTCTGAGAGAGGACAGAATAATGTCTGACTCAGAATCAGAAATGAGGCATACAGAATAAAGAAAATGCACGGAGGCTGGTATGGACCAAATCAATGTCTAGACAGTAAAGCAGCGTTAAATTGACATATTGAAACATACAGTGTCACAGTAAGCTGTAGGTGTATACTCTCCACTTACAGGAAAGGTCTTTCTCTTCTTTTTGATTTTTTTTTAGTGCTCCACTTGTGCATGTGAAGCTTTAACCTGTGCAACATATAGACAAACACATAAGCAGACACACAACATAATCAGCCCACACAAAGAGGCACTTTTCATTATCATGACCCCTACACAACCTGGACCATATGTTACAGCTAAACACAGAGATGAAACTCAGCATCCGACTCCAGGTAAGGCAGCATATCAGAAAAGACAACAAGCAAAGGTCATAAGATTTGATGGTGAAGTTGAAGGTTACAGTGAAGGTGAGGTGTAGATGATTACTCTTATAGGGTAAACCAATGCAACTCAATGTAATATCCCCTGAAGTGATGGAAACATGACTGTGTGTGTGTGTGTGTGTGTGTGTCTGTGTCTGTATGTGTGTGTGTTTGTCGCCATGTTAGAGCAGGTGTTTCACACACATGGGATGGATTGAAATTAAATGTCAGGCAAATACCAGAGCATGAACTCTCCTCCCTGGATCCATCATATGTGTGTGTGTGTGTGTGTGTGTGTGTGTGTGTGTGTGTGTGTGTGAGTGTGAGTGTGTGTGTGTGTGTGTGTGAGCAGCATGCGCAAATGCACATGCATATTCCTCCATGCAGTTTCAGTGTATTCTCTGCCACAAGTTAAATCCTTTTTCAGATTATTTAAATCTGCCGCAGATGTGAAAAAGCATGTAGGAGTGTTCAGTGTGTGGACGGGTGTGTGAGAGGCACACGGTAAAAGCAATTTCTGATCTTTTACGTTTACTTAGCCAGCAATGCAGGCTTGTGTGTTTTTTTTGTTTCTAGTTTTACAAAGTTTATATTAAGCAATTTTCCACAATAAGTAAATATTATAATTTGATGTCCCCTAATTGATTTTATTCATGTCAGTAATAAGAAAGCTATCACCAAAGAAAAGGTTTAAATATGTAAAGCTTCTTAATTATTTATTAAACCTGCCAAAAGTTAAAGCATTCATAACAGGAGTATAAACACTAACACACATAAATTAACAACCGGTTAAAATGTTAAAGATACATCTGCATCAATCAGTGTGATGTGAGTGGATGTACATGTAATTTTGAATTTGATTTAAAAGGTTGACACAAGACTGCTGTGTTACTTAAATGAGTTATGTTAGCGTAAAGCTGTCATCTCACCAAATGCAAAGCGATTAAGTGATTTAACCAAGCACAAATATTTGCTCTCAACAACCAATAGGAATACTCCTTGAGGAAACTACGATGACCACTACTTCCACCATCAACAATGAACACAATTCCTGATATTGCTCCTTTTAGCTGCTGTGGAAGTCCCAGACAATGCTGAAAACGGTGCTGTGTCTTGGTTTTATCCCATTACAGAGACAAAGTTATGTCGTAAAGCTCTGAGATGGCAACGATAAGCTTGTCCTCCAGTTTAGCTCATCAGTGATGTTTGGGAATCTCGATCTCAGTTTTTCAATCTTTGTCCATTCAAAATAACAAACACACTTTGGTTGCCTTGGTGATTTATGAAATATACACCTACATAAAAGACCAGCGAATCCCAACTATTGACACTTTTCTAGAAAGGTCTTATTTTATTTTGTGGTGAAATGAAGGAAAATGAAGGAGTACTGTCAGCAGTTGGAAAGAATCTCGTAATTAATATTTGTGACGGCCCCTGCCGGTGGCCTTGTGTGGGTGTGTGTTACCTCTTTGATTGCAGACTCCGCCCTGATGGAGAGCACCTGGGCTCAGGGCTCTGGTCTATAAAAGTGCCAGCCAAGGACAGAGTCTGGGCTCTCTCTGACAGCTACCATCCGACCGGCCGCCTGCCATCTCTTTTGGTTTTGTTATCTTTATTTCCACGACCAACACCATGCACCACACTACACACTCACTCACCGACATTTACACCACTGATCGTACTGACGTGCACACTCCATGCTTATCTTTTGTTCGCTAATTTACTCACTTATGTTTTGTTAAATAAATCATTATTTGTATTTCGTGG
>OOFC01010856.1:0-35072 GCA_900323345.1 Pseudochromis fuscus
GCAAAGATACACATCAGTATGGTTTTGTGACATAACTCTCACTTTCCTGTTCATTTTCTGTGTTACGAAGCGTCCACTTTTGGACCACATGGCGCTTTTCCACTGGTACCTCCTCGCCTTTTGAAATGAGTTGTTTTCAAGTTAGAGCCTGGTTAAAAACGTGCTCCGATGTTTTCAGAGATATGAGCTCTAGCTACAACCTCCATCAGCTGTTCAACCGACCGGGTGGTCAGAGCCATAGACTGTATATAAAGATTATACAGTCTATGGTCAGAGCTCACGTTTTTTTTCAGCTGACATCTTTAAATAAAATGTTAAAGTTGCAGTAAAGCGCTGTTATTGTACATTGAATCGATCTAGTTAGTGTTTTCTCCATATAGTAGAAAACTTGTTATGCTGACTATAACCGTGCAGACTGTCGGCTTGCAGGTACAAATGTTTCCCTGCCGTCATTGCCTCATCACTGCGCAGCAACATATTTGAAGTAAAATCAACTCATTTCTCACCTGAAACACTCTTCAAGCTGCTTCCTGTGACGTCACAACAGTAGACTTCTGAAGATTACTTCATCAACTTTCTCCTTCCCCTGATGGCTACATGGGGACTGTTCCAACCAACCAAGGCACCAAGACAAGGCAGGCGAGCCGAGCCGAGCCGAATCGAGGCGTGGCGAGTCGAGTCGAGTCAAGCCGAACCGGGCCAAGTAGGTACCAGTGGAAAAGCGCTTCAGTCCTGATGGTGATTACTAAGTAAGCAGTGACGTTGTAGCACCCACAAACTTGACTTGGTACAGCGATAGCACCAAATGACACAGTGTCAGTGTTTCAGTAAGTCTGCTGCTTGTCCTGTTACTGCTGCTTTGGGGACATTACAGCTGCAGCTAACGCTAGCTTTAGGGAGCCTGATGACTGAAGAGAGTTTGTGCAGGACTGTGGGGCTGTTTTAGAGCAGCTACTGCTCTGGGAGGGGTGCTGTGGGCCAGATGTTGCTCCATGATGGGGGTGTACGAGGCTGGGATTGGAAAAATCAGAGTATACCCACTACAATAAACTAGACTACACCACTGACAGCATCTGTCTTGTGTCACCATCATTTTTACAATGCTTTTTCTTTAATTAAAAAAAAAAAATGAGCTAAGCAATGAAATAAAAACATTAGACTATGTTTTCACTTTTATCACACAATAAAACATATATAGCTGTGTAACTACAACTTTAGCTGCTTTCGTGTTATTTTTTATTAGTTCATTATGGAATATTGTTTAATGTTGTTTTCCTCTGGTTTAATTTTATCTGTATTTATTTCTTTTGATTTGGTTGTTAGTATTGATTGTAAGTTGTAATGTATTTATGAATACTGAACAATTGAACTGTATTGTTGGGCTTATGCTCACAGGCTGTATAAAGAATGGACAAAGCCAACGTGACATCACCTGTTTGTTTGTGGACTCGCATTTTGAAGCCACGAGTTTGTCATGTGACAGTCGCCATGTTGGTTGTTTGGAGCCCGAAGTGACCATATTTTGATATGAACTGTCCAATGTGTTTGAGGCTCGACTTCAGTCTCAATGGAGACCTAACTTGTCAGGTCATCCCCTTTTTGAAGCCTAATATCTACTTTGTGAGGAGATGATTTTCAGATGGACCATCTGATCACTGAGAATAAGAAATAACTTTATCCAATGACACCAGGATGACTTGTGAAAAAACTTATTGATTGACATGATTGAAAGTGACCATTTTTTAACTGAAGTCAATTCAAGCCAGAATTTTTTTTTGAGCCAACCTAGTGGCACTCCTGCATTGGCATCACTTTTGAGACCCGGTTGCTGCATCCATTTTTATATACAGTCCATGTTTAAACTTTGCAATAAAAGCAAAACAGCCGAGTTATATTCAATACGAGGACACGAGGGATTATGGAAAGGTGCTTTATTTCTGCAAACGATACTCACATCTGAACTTTCTTCATGGCACTGAAACTAGAATATGTACATCATTACAAAAACAATACATCATTTGTATAAAACAATATGTACATGTATTCAGCTTATGGTTGTCTGTACAACAGTAAACACATTAAGCAAAACAAGGGAATCTTCATGGAATGATTGCTGCCTTTTTATGGTTCACTGCAGATTGCTTCACATATATTGAAGATGGAAATTACTTGTTTTATAGTTGTAAAAATAAAATACCACATAGCAAATAAAACTTGGATATGGTTTAGTATTGTAGATACAGTAAAGGCCACTGGATATAATTCAAATATCCAATTATTCATCACAGATACGTTATGATTAAATGCTTCCTGGCTGCATTTAAAGCTCGCAATGGCACATTAATCACAGTAATGGCATACAGTAAAAGCTGTTTCTTCAGACATTTGGCAAAGGTAATAGTAGTCAAGTAATATTCATAATGCAACTGTAATGTTGCCATCTACACAACAACAACAAAAAAATCTCAATCACACCTGATGGCAACAAGTTAATATAAGTATTTATTTTTAAAATGAAGGCCCAACATCAGCTGAAGACCTCAGGTAAATAAAGTGCATGAGGATTTAGTCATTTTAGGTATTGAGAGAAAAAAATCTGTTGGAATTTAAAATTAACTTCAAGGAACAAGATTGGTATTTTAAATCAGCTGATGATTTTGTTGTGAGTCAGTGGCTCTGTATGTGGAATGCAACAAATGACAAATGCAATGCACGGTCTGTTGTACTTCTAAAATACATTCAACTTGGCAAGTCACAAAAATAAATAAAACAGAAACAATACAAATTAAAAAATGCAGTCAAACAAACAATCATCAATACAGCGCTTCCAGTAACTCGCCTTCAAAACGTCCTGGTCGACCAGAACAACTCTAACCCTATAAGACACATTATTGATTCTGTTGGCCTGATTCTAAGCAGTAAGACTCAGTGCACAGTGACAAGAATGCAAATAAATAGCACACATGTAAAACATCCCGATTATCAAATCAAATATCCATCAAACATTACGGGGCTGTCACTTAAAGGCTTCATTTGTTGCTTTAATTAAATAATCTGATAAAATACTAATCTGCTAAAAAAAGGGCTAAATGTAAAAATAAAAGGAATCAATACAACTCTCATAACTACCTGTTAAAAAATATGAAGCCACTTAGCTTAGCTGGACGTAGACAGTTAGCTGGGGTCGGCTCTAAAGGAACAAGATCTGCTGGTCCGGCTGGTTTCCAGAGCCAGACGAGCTGTTCCCCAGTTTCCTGTCTTTGTTCTACTTTCAGCTCACTGGCCTGTGGCTGTAGCTCCATGTTTTCCACACAGACATGAGAGTGGTGTCGACCCTCCATCATCCAACTCTGTCAAACTACTCCTTTAACACACAGGTCCACACACTCGTGAAACCGCTTACTTTAAATCTACAGACTGAACTCACACAGCCAAACAGCACATACTGACAATGCTTCCTCTAAAAAACAACAACTAAGGAGTGATCCTAAGTGTTGAGAGACTCATTCATCACAAACAAAGACACACACAAAAAAAACCATCCTGTCATGTTTCAGATTCACAAAGAAACCGTTTTCCTGGGATATTATTATTACTGTGTGTCTGCTAATCAAACATTCAGAGCGCTGGGGAGATCCACAGGTTAGTCACTGGATCTTTCTCAATATCAAACTCGTATTACACAGAAAATCAGCCCCAGTGACACGCACGCAGCAGAAGCAGCTCCAGGAAATTGTGGCTGCTCTCATAAGAGTCAGCTGGTCTCACAAAAATCGAACATCTTTTCCTGAGCTTCCTCTCCTCCTACACATTATAGACTTGAGTAGTGGATGTTGTGGGTATGGTGGCACTATTCAGCGTTGACGTTGCAGAGGGCCGCTCCCTCCGGACATATCTTGGCTTCCTCACTTCAAAAGAAAAATAAAATGATATCATATGTGAGAGTAACAAGAGGAGATGTGCATCAAAATTGTTATCAGCATATTTGACCTGACTTTAAGTGAAATTACAAGCACCTTATATGGCAAAACTGTTGGTTTTTTTCTGCACACAAGTCTTTAAATGTGGCAACACTCCTCACTGACAGTGTCAAATACTACAGGCATTGTTCAGTAGCTTCACATATTACTATAACCTGTTCAGCAGGGTCACAAAGACACAGTTTCAAAACAGGTAGATAACAGCATGAGGCAATGTCTTACCTGACGAGGATGGGATCATGACAGCCTGGCGGAGCAAAGAAAGAGTGAAACAAAGAGTTTTAAGTGTTGCTCTGAGACACACTTCACAAATGAAAGCCTTTGTGCTGCAGCAAGAGTTTGCTGTGCTGACAAAACAGATTTACAGTGTCTAAAGAAGGCCCCACATGTTTGATTAGCTATGAAACAAGTGATAAAACTGACTTACTGTCTCACTTGGTTGGAATATGAAGGCTGTAAAAGTCCAAAAAAAAAAGAAACCAATGTCACATTTGAGTATAAATCATTGCACTAAATGAAAGTATCAACATCCTGGTTTTCTTTAATCGCTCTGATGCCTCATTAGAAAGGATTTGATGGGTGTGGTGGGTCAACAGGAGCCAAGGAGCTTCACATGTATTCCTTGGTGAGTCACAGCTGGGCAGCGCTCACCTTTGTTGCGGCGGTAGAAGATGCTCGGGAGCCGGTTGGAGCGTTTGAGGTAGAAAAAAGAGGCAACGGACAGGATCAGGAACAGGCTGATCAACAGTGTTCCCAGAAGAAGAGAGGCTGCCACACCTGGGCCTCCTGCACAGCACAGCACAAGGAAAAGCCTGATGAATGTTACGGAGAACACCTGACTGAATGCTGCAGACATGTACAGCAACACATCACACAGCTCTGTTACACGTAGAGAAAGAGCAGGAAACAAAACATAATCTGTAATGACTGTACACCTCTTACCAATTTTAGGGATGACAGTAGTTACTGTTGTATGATTTTTACGCTCCACTGTATAATCTGGAAAGCACAACACAGAAAACAGGAGCAAATTAATTCAACATTCTGATGTGTGTCTATTTAAAAGCACTCAGTAAACAGCTGAGTCCTTACTGAAGGTGCAGACTGTTATGTTCTCCAAATCCACAGCTGCTGAGTCACAGAATATGCAGACAGTGTTGCTGTTCTCAAGGACACGCAAAAAGCATCCTGAGGAAACAAATAATTTTACATTGTTTGCCATTTTCCCCTTTGGACATCATAGTATCAACAAAATGTTATTTTTATCCCATAGAGTAAATCTCATTAAATCATGTCCCTTTCACATTTTGTATTGCTGAAAAAAGACTAAGGTCACAATTGTAAAACAAATGTTTTTATTTTAAATATTAATTAATGTACATAATGAAATACACAATGATAAATTTATCAAGAGCACAGGAACTGAGGTTTTATAAGTTAAATCATTCTAGCATGCCTCAGCTGACTGTCTCAGGTTTCTTTTATATTTCTAAAACTCTTACATCAACAAATTTACATTTAAAAAAGAATATATATTGAATTTATCTCAAGACAAATGATCACCTGATGTGGTCACTCATAATCTGCCCTTGTTCTGGGTAAATTATCCTATTCAGTAGTATTATAATGTATTTCAGGGGTTTGTGAAGACATGCAGACTCTGTAGTTTCATTCATACATTATATTATATTATATTATATTAGATTAGATTAGACTAGACTACACTAGATTCAGCATATACGTGTTTAACTTATTATTCCTGAAATCAAACTATACATAATAAACCAAGTATATCCAACAATAGTTCATGGATGCAGTCATTACAGAATTTAAAAACGATCCCACTCCCACTCCATCTGCTCGTTGCTGCTCTACACTTTTCAAACACTTTGTCACTCACAAAAAAATCCAAAAAATTAACTTTAAAACAAACTTAACAACAAAGAAAACTGGCTAATATATTACTGATGACTACACACCACCTTGGCAAAATGACCCCGCACATTTGAAACTCCAAAGTGAGACCAGCAGCCCATAAATCAAATCACAAAATTTCAGCCTAGTGAGAAAGACTTGGTCATGTGTTTAACATTTTAACCTTGCAGATGTCAACCATGAAGTCTGCCCTTGTGACCTCCAGCATCATTTATCTCACTGTGGCTAACAGGTCAATGAATCACTCAGCTTTCAAAACTGGACCCAACACCTCACTGTGCTGTAAAACTACGTTTAACTGTGTCTCATCTCTTACATGCTGAACAGTTACAGGCTCTACTCTAAACTCTAAGGTCAGAACATCCTTTAACTCAGACTAATCTCAAACTGGTGCTCATAATAATGTTAAAAGCGGGTTTCTGTGTACTGTTGACATTAACATACGTTAAGTCATTACCTGGCTCACAGTGAGTGTCATTTGAACATGAACTGTTCGCTCTCTGTTTCTCACCACAGCACTCCAGTGAGTTCTGATGTAGAGCCTGTAAGCACAACGACACACACAGTTAAACAAAAATCAAAGTAACCATAACAAAGCACACACTGACACTTGTGACTTGACGTCCATTTTCTACCTTAGTTACAGGCGTCTCAGGTCTGATAAGAATCACAGTGGCAGCCAAGACCAGCAGGAACGACAGAGCCATATTCAAACCCTTAGAGATGAAACAGACTTGAATTAGATATGCAGCGATCACTGTGTAGGACACATACCTTTACCAGTTTAGTCCCACAGGAGAAAGAATAATCAAACAAAACATTCCTTTCCTTTGCTGGTTCGATGTTTATCTCATACAATGAATGTGTTACAGATACTTCCTGATAACTAGAATAGTTGAAGTACATGAGGACATTCTTTGTCTTGCGGATCTGGTGTTTATCTTCAAAAATAAATGTGATAATCAGTCTGTCTACCTTTTAGAACAGACAATGAAAAACAGTTGAGTAATGAAAGTCAGCATCAGATTGTTTATTTATCAATCTAATATGAAGTGATTCAAACCACAGTGCTACTTTTGACCGAATTTGATTCAACATCATAGACTGTATATAGAGATGGACGAAGCAACCGGAGCCCAAAAATGAGGTCAATGCAGAAATGCAAAACTGCAATACTCCCGACGGCCACTAGATGCTGGCTCCAAAAACTCTGGCTTCAATTCAATTCAAAAACAGCAGTTTTCCAATCAGGAAGTTCTCAGTCAATACATTTTTCCCGCAAGTCATTCTGATGTCATTAGCTAAAGTAAACTCTTCTTATCAGTGATCTGGTGGTCCATCTGAAAATCACTACATCATTAAGTTGATTTTGGGCTTCAAAAAGAGGAAGATTTATGGATGTGGTTAGTTTGATTGACAGGACTGTTCTCCAATGAAACTGGTGCTAAAGTTGAGTCTCATACACATTGGGCAGTGACCTTGGATTCAAGGGTCAGACCCGCTTCAAAATACAAGTCCACAAACCAAAGGGTGATGTCACGTTAGCTTCGTCCATTCTCTATATAGTCTATGATATAAGTAAATTTCTTTTTTTCTGGCCACACAACAACAACAAAAAATTTTTTTGGTGTCAGTCTCAACACAAGTGTCCAAAAATTCTGAATGCCACCCCCAACATTAATCATTGTGCACATTTCAGATTCACACTTGTGAATCTTTGTTGGATTTTAGAGTCAATTTATGATTATTGCGACAAACAGTTTTAGGTGAATGTGTGAGTGTGGTTGACATGACATGAGATTACTGTCCAGGGTGTCAAACAGCAATAGAAATAGTTATGTTACCCTGAGATTATGGAAGAAATGTTCACATTACATGAATGTGCAACTGATTTTGAATTTACTTGATACTACAGATCACATTCTACTGATCAAGGTCTACACATCTGTTTACTTATATGATGAGTTCCTTAATATATGAATAAAATATGACCTTAATAATGTTTGAATATAATTATATCTCTAACAGCTGCTGTTGTTTCTGTTATGGAATCAAACTGGTGAAAATCTTTCAATGACTAATTTGATGGAAATTATGTTTTATCTTATAATTGACTTAATTGCCATAATTACATTCCTTAATTCCTTTATTGGCATTAAAATAAGTGCCTGTGAATGTTGAGGTGCCAAATTGAAAGATGACTGGTTTACATACAGAAAATAAATAGCCTATCACACCACATGGAAGTCTTATGCTTTGGTGTAGAAAAACCCTTTATGGTAAAACTAGAAACCACAGAACAACAACATAGATTTTCTGAATGGATAGGAGTACGACCTGTGGAGTAGTGTAGGTGTTGTGAATGTGAGTCTGAAGGATTTTTTATACTTTGCTTGTTAATTGTTAACCTCCATAGATGTGCTAATAAGTAACCCACAAACAGTTTGAATCTTAAAACAATGCAGATAAACGGGCTACTTTTCTCTCTACTCTCACTACACCTGATGCTATATTCTTAATGAAAGAAAATAAATTTAGGACTAAAGCAACATGGCTCACGCGCAACATGCTAACGCCAGTGTGGCCATTCAAGGTGTTGAGCTAGCTAGCACCTGTCACTGGGATGAAGTTGGTTGTTGCTAGCAGTCAAAGCTACAACCCCGATGTCTCCCAGCGTTAGAGAGACACACCTGCTAATCTACCTCCATATTATCGGACATGTTCAGGATCACACAATCAGCTGCTGCACAACCCTGTAGGTGGAAAACACAAAAAGTTCACTCACCAGCCAGACTCCAGGCTTTGGCCCGGCCAAACTCCCAGGCGTGGTTTACCAGCCGTCAGGTCTCAGTCTGCCGCAGAGGTGTTTTCTCGCAGTCCCTTGTATTTGTTGACAGATTTGACAGCAGCACACCTCTGCAGCTCAGCCACAGACAGATGATCCTGCAGCTCACAGCAGCTTTCGATTAGCGGCCACACTTCCAGGCACGCTTTTCAAAATAAAAGTCGAGAGGACTGACGACTGCTTTTATGACGAGGTTCGTTTGAGATCAAAGACAGTGTATACACACCATACAGTGCATGTAGAAATGAATGAAGTAAGCGTTATGTCACCCATTGGTTTGTGGACTCGCGTTTTAAAGCCAGGAGTTTGGCTTTCGAACGTCGCCATGTTGGTTCTTTTGTACGGAAGCCCTAAAAGGACATGATTGAATACATTATTGACAGAGTATTTTGTGATTAAAAAGGACCTTTTATTTATTATTATTATTATTATTATTATTATTATTATTATTATTATTATTATTTTAAATTGGCGTTCATTGGAACCACAGTTTTTTCTGAGGCAGTGTCTAGTGGAAAATTACACGTTGGTATACTTATGTTGGTAAATATCGGTTCCGCACCTGGATTGCAGCCATTAATTCATAAAATTAGTCACACTTATGTTTCAGGAGTCACAATAAATATACCCATGGCTGAATTAACCCAGTAAAAAAAAATTTTCTTTACATCGATCGTTCTGTGAGCAATGTACAGTAGGTATACTCTGTTGTCTCTAACTATTTGTAGGTATGAACATAAAGTGAAAAAATAGTAAAGCTCTGAAAACAAGATTGTTATCCAGGGCCTACAGTACACTGCCACACGTTTCACTAATATCATACACCAAAATAACACAGACTCTAATATTGCAGCTTTGGGGTTAAATAATCAAATAAATAAATAAATAAATAAATAAATCAGCAGGTGTATTTGCCACTTGCATTAGGGGCAGTTACACCACTTTGCTAATCCGATTTTACTAATGCAACTGTACTATCCATAACAACGGGCCCCTTCATGATCATCCCGTTTGGTCAGTTATATTGACTTTAGGCCACAAATTAAAGTCTGCACTACTTAAGGGCTTCCTTAAGAAATAAATGTTGATATAAACACAGAGACCGAAAATAATCGAGTAAGTTTAAAAAAGGCTCCCCCAAAGACATAAAATCCTTCCACGTTCGTTCTGGCTCTACCGTAGTTGTAGTGGGAACTTTTCCGACGGTCCCTGAATGCAATCTAGCCTCGTTCTGGTAGTTTAAATGGCGGGAGATTTAAACAGCATACAGCCTGTTTTTTTAAAGCTACCTCTTCACCTCTCTGAACTGTGAGTTGATTTAAAACTTGATTGTCGCTAATTACGTATTGCACCGTAACCACTGTACACTGCTAAACTCATCTTAACTATAGTGTGGTAAATGTTTATGAATATTTCTCAAAGTAAACAGCTAGCTAAAGGAGTCTTAATGCTAACTGACTGCCAGCTGCTGCCTTGATGCTATCAACATGATGTAGCTAAATAAATCTGTGCCTAGTTTGTTATCTTTACTAACAGGTGACCATAAGCAATGGATCACATCAAGAATATGAAGGAAATACTGAGCATCCCAACTGGAAGCAGGTGGTTAGCTGAAGCGTGCTGCTTAATAATCATTACATTTTTACCTGTTGACTCTCACTTAGAGTGGAAATATGAGGCTGTAGCATTCAGTAAAAATAGTAGTTGCTATAAATACAAGGACCAATGTTGTGTTTATTTACTAGCTGTGTTTGTTTTTTCTTCACCCATCAAACCATGTAAACAATGAACAGAAATGTAACTACCGGCGAATACTCCAGTTTAACAGACTCTCAGATCTTATATGGGTCTCAGTTTTGGCTGGAAAATTCTCAGACTGCGTCTCAGACTTTGAGTTTGTCATCCAGGAACTCGCAAGAAAGTTCACAAGAGGTGAGAGTTTCCATCTTCAATTTGTAAGTAAAGGCAACCCAAAAATGTCAGTATAATCACATTAAAAATTACCACTGACTTCAGTAACTCGTCTAATGACCTAACATTGTACAGGCCTGAATAGAAAACCACTACGCAAAATACAGCACATAACATGTTGTTTTTAAAGTTCTGTATAACATGAGAGATTTAGTTTTATTTGTTAAATTAAGGCATCTATCTTTGTATTATCTGTTGTATTCTCAATTGTATATAAAGCTGCAGAAAGGTGCTTCATGGTTTATCCAATTATTGTTGTTTGAACAAAAAAGTACAGGTTTACAACTGTTTTATAATCTCTTATGTGATAAAGGAAGGTTTTATTTCTTAATCTCTGTTTAGGGGAGTGACCCAAAGATTTCAAATAGTTATTACACCAAACCCCTCCTGTTTGGAGACTTTTTGGACAAAAACAGGACTTCTGGAATACTGGATAAATTTGAAGAGGACAGAAAAAAGGCAAAAGAAAAAAATGACAGGTATATTATTTATCACCTGAAACATGAGGCTTTGCTTGAGTTTATTCAGTGTCAGTTGTTTCTAAACAATCTGTTCTTTTGCATTAATAGTGATCTTCTAGCCAAAGAATGTCAACATATTAGAGAGACTCTCAACAATGTAAGTGAGGACTGATCCCCATCATGCAGCTTTTCATGTGTAGATGTAAAATATATGAGCAAAAACAAACTGCTGTTTTTTTCAGATTCAACAACTGGTCGCCAGCACTGAGAGAAACACAGCTGTGTGCCAAACTGTATTTGATAAAATTGACAATTTTGCATCAACATGTGAGTTTCCTAAAGGACTGCATGCATTTTTTCTGTTCAAGTTGTTTCCTGCACTTTTAAAACTGATTCATTGGTTTTAAAAAAGGACAGTGAGAAAATCTATTTCACCAGTAGATGGTGCTCTTTGCACAGTGAATACACATGAATTTTTCCACTTGTCTTCAACTTCATACATTTTTACATGCATTATTTATTGACTTCAGTGCAGTATATGTTTTTATATTCATTTTATGCTCTATCCTTTCCTTCATATATTCCAGTGCAAAATAATCTGAACAGTCTTCAGAGTGACATTTCCCAGCAGTTTGAGACTTTGGGAAATAAAATGAAAACTCAGGCAGCCCTGATGACAGAACTGGAGGAAAGAGTGCAAAAGGTGAATATTGTGTAGCATATGGTTGCAGTATTAGCGTTTTCACTGAGGTAAAAATTGGTCTTAGTTGTGAATACATTTTTCTGTTTTTCTCTTGTAGAATGGAGACACCGCTTCAGAGCTTGACTCACATTTGCAAAGCTTAAAAAAAAATCTGGAGAGTCTGAGAGAGGAGCAGGAAAGAGAACAACATATGCTTGAAGAGGCCCTGAAGCTGCTTAACACTATAGTCTCTGAGCATTCATCCAAACCAGGCACTGAGGGAGTGATGGACAGTGCCATCCAGACGTCACCGGGCCTGGAGCAGTCAGCCTTCAACATCCTGCAGGATAACAAGCTTGAAAGCACACAGCTTGCATCATACAACCTTGAACAAAAGCAGGTTGAAGTTTCCCCTCGGGGTTACAGCAGAGTCATAGGAAAGAAGAGAGGCAGTGTGAGGCGCAAAAAGAGGCCGCTGGTGCTCTCACAAAGAAGAAAGTGCACTGTCCCGGATGAAAACAGTGATTCTCTCATAAGCTGTAACAAACAGCAGAGTGATTCCACGTCTCACGATAAGCGCTGTGATCTGAACACAGTAACTAGGCGGGACAGTGCCAGCCTGGACAGTCTGATGCAGAAGGAGAACAGGGAGACCAAGTCCAGTGAAGATGCAGGATGTTTCATCAATCCTCTGTGCTGCTGGTCCCAGGACAGCAACAGCTCTGTGCACCTTGTAGGAATCGAACCCATCCTAGAGAAGCTGTCAGCTGAGCCCAACACAACAACCCCGGTGAAACCTGGAGGCTTCTGGCATTTTTTTGACATTAACTATGATTCTGATTTAGAGTTTTAAAGGATAAGTCTCAGAACAGTGAACACATTGTTTTCTTATCTTTGGAGCACAAAAGCAAAAATGTTATTTTTCTCTTGTCACTTATGTTCTTTTGGAAAGTTATTCAATTTTGTTCAGGAATGAACACTGTGATAAGTATTTATTAGCAGTATTTCGGTGGAAGAACTGTTAAGGGGTGTAAAAAGATACTAAGGACATGTAAGTTAGTAACTGTAACCTAAATTACACATATTTGCAATCTTTAACTTTGCTCAGTTTTGTCTCTACTAAATCAAATGTGTTCTTATTTATACTGCTGACGTGATGTTCAAAATAAACTAAAAACAAACAAATCAGAAGTGCTTTAATACTCATGTTTAACTGCTATATTATTTCTGTGACATTTGTATCCTGTCCATGTTGATTTAGTAATTATGAGTTAATAATTTGATAAGCAGCTTCATCTTGATTCCTTTATGTGTCACCAGTGGAGACCTTGATTTTTGATGCTTGGTTGGATATTTTTAATATTATGTTCACCCCATTTTCCGTAATGAGGGCAGACTTAATATTTTAAAAAATACTGTATGTATGAATAACACCATGCATTTGAAAAGCCTCATCCACTTGTAAAGCTGAATTAACATGTTTCTACAACCTTTTCAAACAACACATGATCCGAACATTATGTGTGAGAATTGTAAATAAGTCTTGGTGAGAGAACATTTAGAGTGAATAACAGTAATGCACCAGAACATGGATAAAGTGCATGTTTAATTTGCAAAACTGAGACATTTTTATTCTGCTTCAGCAAGCGTACCACAAAGAAACTGATCACTATGATATAAAATATTAGATTTTTACATAGGTTGTAAAACTGCCAATGTAACCTTACATAATCATTTCATTCATTCATTCATTTCATTGCTTTAGTATTTACTGTGTCAAAACAGGCCAGAGTGCTGGTATTCTTTGTATCAAAACCAGAAATCCACCATGATAACCACCATTTATGCCTGTGAGAGGAAATCCTTTCCCTGTGTTGCAAATAATATTCCAGATATGTGCTACACAGCTGCAGATTTCAGGTAATCCTCTCTGCAGATGTCACACAATAAAATAAGAAGCAACAGAAATACTGTATTTACAAATTACTTTTCTGCCTACCAGTGTGCAAGTAAGCCATTAACCACAGACTATCTTTCATGCAGAGCACTAAGACCTTTTCTGCTTTGGCCCAGCAATAAGTGCATTAATAATTAATAATTCATTTCCTTCACTAATTCTCCCACACAGACTTTGATCTGATTGACAGCGCGGTCACAGTTTTACTAAGTCTGCAGGTGGGGATGTGAGTCCCCTTGGGTTGAGCTTTGCCACTAAGCAGACATCGTAGTTGTCATGCATCAGAGCACGCTGGGCCACCACTGTCCACCGGTTTTCCCATGGATCCAGCTCCAAAATATCCTTTGTGATATCGTCATGACGATCTAAAGAGTAGTTAAGAAACAGAGTGGTAATATGTTCCCAACATTTCAAATGTCTTTCATACATTCAATATGGATATTCTTTTATTACCTGCTCCTTTGTAATATCCACAAACATAAATCTTTCCTCCCACCACTCCTGCATTGGAAGCATTAGTGCGCAGTGAAAGCTGGGAGCATGGGAGCGAAGGCCCATCCCTCCAATAATCTCCATCTGGGTTGTAGATCTCCACAGCATCCAGACAGTGACGTGATTGGCCCCGATCCACACCTTCACATCCAATACCTCCTGCAAAACAAGTCACCAAAACAGCATCATTTTAAAGCAACTCAATGTCAGTCAATTTATTTAGCAAAATTATGTCAATGTAATGTTTATGCACATTAAGAGACAAATGAACAAATGTTACCCATCACATAAATTTCTCCATTGAGTACCACAGCACTGCAGCGATACTTTGAGTACTTCATGGGACCTAACTCTGTCCACTTATTTGTGTTTGGATCATACTCCAGAAGGCGGTTACTAAGACGGTCAGGGTCATCATCCATCCGGTATGACTGGAAGGTTGGAGAGGAGGGAGGGGATGACAAAGCAGAGCAGGTGCAGTTAAATAAGAGTCACATACAAACAAAGTAAGAGGTCTTATTACATGTATGAAAAAACTCTCTACATTTTATAAGAACCAAAGTCAAAGCAGGTGTTTGGATCACCTGTGGGGTTCGACCACCTATCACATAAAGGCGATCTTTCATTTTGACAACACTGTGATAGGCCAAAGGCATAGGAAGGGGTGCTGCGCTCCGCCAGGGTCCGCCCTGCAGGGACCATCGCTCCACACAGTTTGTGATGAGAAACTGGTTCTTCAGCTTCATCTGTCCACCCATCAGGTACAGGAAGTCGCCCAGTGACTCAAGAGCGTAAGAATCACGGTACTCTGCTGACGTCAAACGCTCCCAAGTTCCTTGAGCCTCCACTTTGTATCTGGGAACCCAATCAGACAACAATCAGTACTATAGAGCAAGCAAATGCACAGTTGTCAAATGTGTCACCTAATAACTTCCTTACCTGTAGATCTCTACATTCATGTCTTTCTGCCGTGACATTCTGCGGGCACTTGCCTCTCCTGCTACAATAATGTCATTTCTTTCAGTCACAACCCCAGCACAGACATACCCCAGAGCCTCTCCGTAACGAGGCGAAGTGATGTAGTAGGTTCGGCCTGTGGATGGGGCATAGCAAAAGCTGCGCTCAGTAAAGTTCCCATACCTTGACCTGATCCCACCACCGTCATTACCAACACAGAGCAGCAGATCTGTGGTCTCCATGCCATACCGCAGCTTTAGTTTGCGCGGGGCAGCTGAGGGATGCATCGCTGTTGCCTGTAAAGCTTCATTCACCATCTCTAGACATTCAGCATCCGCCAGCAGGGCTGTGTTTCTTTTCATCGCCTCTTTTAAATAGTCAGGGTTTATCAGTGGTAGACGAACCTTCCTCAGGAGTTCTGGGAGATGTGGAATACGTACCTCTCTATCCAAGAGAGTGCCATGATTGACCCAGCGAAGAACAACATCCAAGATTGTTTCTTCCCTTGAAACATTCAGGTCATCAGAGCTCAGGAGCTTTCCTAGCTGATGGGCCTCCAACTCCAGGACCTCTTCATTGTGGCAGACCTGGACAAAGTTCTGCCTCAGGAAGCGCTGAGCGTGATCAGCCAGTTCCTCTGCACCGAGGTCACGAGCAAAGTAATATACACCAAGGCAATTGGAGGCATCCATATTTTCGGTCATGTGCAACTGACAGCGAGTGAAGACGTCATCCATCTGCAGAAGAAAAGCTGCAATGGAGATGCCTTGCACGTTGGCGTTAGTGAGAGGAAGATCTGAGCAGTACATGTAGTTTAAGAGGAGAGCAAGGCTGTCTGCAGGGGTGTCACGCAGGAATATTTCTCTGTTGTTGCACTCACGCAGACCACAAGTAAACATAACTCGGAAGTATGGACTGAAGGCGGATAGAACAACTCTGTGACAGGGAAAGCTGATGCCCTCAGCAACCAGCACCACATCTGTCAGGTGCTCAGTCTCCCTCATCTTCCTCAGCTGGTTGAGCAGCACCAGCCCATGTTTAGCAACAAGATCCATTTTGCTTCAAAATGTCAATGAAAATGTTATTTATGAAGCTAGGCAAGAGGTTTTATGCACCTTGAACAACTGTTGAGGGTGTCTCTGAAAAACAAAGGTAATAAAACAGAAACAAAGTTATCTGTCAGTATATAAACTGCAGATTCATAAATGCATTAGTTTATAATAGTCAAACTACAGTTATATCAGCCCTATGTTTTGAAACAGCTTTGAAATTTTTGGTGGACGAAAGTAATATTTCAACATTTTAAAACCTTCTCATTATACCTGCTGTAACAACAAACCAAGACAAACTTTTATTAGCTTAATAACAAAGTACAACCACCATTTTGATTATTTATAAATAATTTTATAAATTTATAGATTTTCCTTATTAGCCATTAAAAAACATAAAAACAAATATAAAGTAAAGTCCAGTCTTACAAGCTAGTATTGCAGAGCACATCATGCATTCTTTGCCATGCCATTAGTTGCCATGTAAAAAGTCTTACCAAAGTCATCAGCTTGTCCTGTCTCAAAATGCTCTGCTGTTTTTGTCTGTCTAAGAAGACCAGTGACTATCCATGTTTTTCATCAGTTGACATGTGTTGTTGGTGTTGCCCAACGTTCTGGTCAGTGGGGTTACAGAGGTCTAAGCAAACGCAAGGCAAAGGTATGTACCCCCTTCACTGCTGCTGGCCTCTGAGCTGTGAACCTAAAAATAGACAGTGTTGTTGCAGACAGCAAGTAGGTCAGCAGGGTTTGAGTGATCAGTACAGAAAAAAGTTTTGAAACAGTCAAGATAACGAATGTTATATTTAATGTTCTAATTGATAATTTGACTCATTAGGATTATGCTGTTCTTCGTTTGGGGTAATTCTTATTTCCAGTTTGTTTGCCTTAGTCACGTGGATGCAGCTCAGGAATGACTGAAACATTGCTCCCAGCTCGGATTCAAATTTCATGACAGCCCTCTTTTAAAGACCTAGTCCTTAGGGCCAGTGTGTGTATATATGTATATATGTATGATTCAAAAATCAAAACTTGAATTTGACCTTCATATTCCAATTTCTTGACACTGTCGCAGCAACCACAATAAAGTTTAGGAATTTATATCTACACATCTAAGTTTCTGATTTGCTACTAATTGATTTTTAAGACAAACCAGGTTTGAATTCGACATACAGTACTTCCAGTAGTTTGTTTGGAAGTTACCTGTGTGATGCGACTAATGTGAATGACAATTGAGGACATTTTTGGGAAGTTTTGTACTGGTTCCTTTATATCAAGTAGTGAGCAGTGTTTAAAACCAAAGAGCTTTCAGTTTAACAAGATTGCTTTTTTAATCTGTTTAAACACAGAAGAAAATGGTGACTCTAAAATATGGAGTCACCATATGGGGAATATGAACTGATGCTCCCCTCTGGTCAAGTTTTTGTGGTGTGGGTAGTTTCTTGAGCATATCACCACATCTAGGGATGACTCCTTCATCATATGGTCTTCTCCTGTTGCACCTTTTCAAGAGCAGTTGAAGCCCTTTCTGTCTGCTGTTTGTAATTGCATGGCATGATGGATTTAGATCTAAAATTAAGAATGTCACCTACTTTTAATGATCAAATGTAAGAATAAAATGTACAAATACTATAAAATACAAAAATATATAATATGTAGTAAATAATCACAAGCGGGGATGAGTTGCGCCATTGACACAACTTACCCCACACCCACCATTCTTTTAAAAATGCATCATCCCGCTGTTTAGAGCTAGCATCACGCTAAATGTATAGACTCATAGTGTAGCTTACTAAAGCACTAAAACATGTGTGAACTGTTTTCAGTGTGAACTTAAAAAGCTCTGAACACAGAAATTTTACTTTGGAGGGCAAAAAATCATTTTTTGAACTTAAATGTGCTTATCTCTCCAGCCATGTGTCTCTGTTCTTTGCAGGATGAGTCAAATGAATGCCTCTTCAAAAATATGTGGCCAAAAGACCAATTTCTTTTATGGTTTTCTAGATAACAGGGTGGCACTACTTCCTACTTGGCACAACTTTCTCTACTCTCTCCTAAAATATAACACAAAAGACAGAATTATGCAACCGAAAAAAATCACTAGCTGGATAGAAACTGTTCAATGACACCTCATCTTTCTCAAATAAACATTAACCATTCCCTTAAACCTTTGCACTGCATTAAAATCAGATATGACTCCGTAGTGAAAATTATTGCATGAGCTTCTAATCACTCCCAAAAAAGACTGTATGTGTGTGTGAATTAAGTTCATTACTGCATCCACAAATGCAGTTCAACTGTACCATGGAAAGAGGAAACCATTTATGAATATAATGCACTAATGCTAGTAACTTCTCTTGGGAAATGCATGTCTTAGGCAAAGGCAAATTACAAAACGGACCTGCGGTCTGGCAAATTTGAATTGCTACTTTTTATGGAAATCACAGACGCTGTGTCCTGTGCTCTAAAGAGGAGAAAGACCATCTGGCTACTGATAAGAGTTCAGTTCAAAAAGCCAGGATCTGTGCTGGAATGAGGAAAGGCAGCAGCAGTCTTAAGCAATATGTACAACTTCTGGAGCAGCAAATGCTGCTATCCAGACATGATGGTCATGGCATCCAACATGAGTGCAACACATCCATATTTAGCCTGGTCTTCCTGGCATCTTGTCTCAAGCATATCGAGCATCATCTTGTTCAGGCCGGGCTCATCATCCACCAAACACAGCCACCTGTAAAAATATTCAGAAGTAGCTATTTAATGTATTTGCAATAGCAATTTCCAAAAAATTCAACTGGACACAATTAAGACTCCCTTTGTAATGTATGTGGATGAGGGAGAGGGAAATTACAAATCTCTCTGAGATATTTGTATCCCTTTGGACCATGTAGATGGAGTGTGAGAGCAAACTCTCTGTATTCCCTTGAGTACTCATGACCCTGTTGTTTCTACAATATAATTCTTGTGTCAGTTGTAATCTAAGTCTGAGTTTTGGAATATATGATTCATAAAGTCTCAGTTGGCCTAATAGCTGGGTGAACACCGACTGTAAACATAGCCTAGCATATGTTAGCTGGCTACTATTTTGCCAGTAGATATAAATACAGTACAAAAATATTCTATTCACAAAATACAACCAATAAAAATGTTCAATCTTGCACAGTTATACTCCACACAGTGCTCTGGCATCTCAACTTCTGTCCTGCTTCAGTTAATGTGTACAAGTAGGATGACCGGACCAAGATGGCGGCCGTATTTCTTGCACCCCAGCAGCCAATGCAGCGTCGTCATTATTATGTCGAGTGGTAAACCCCACTTTTAAGGTGGACCGGGCTTGTTGGCACTGTTAAGGACTTTGTAACATTTATTTTAAAAGTTCTATATAAACAAATAAATACATTATCATTATTATTACCACTAACTCTGAAGTCTCCAGGATAATCTTGTCAAGATTTGACAGGACCAGGAAATTCACCCTCTTTTGTATATTGGAAGTGATATCTCCTGTACACAAATTAGTATCTTGTGCGCACCAGATAGCATTTCCGGTAGTATCTCGTGTGCATGAGTTGGTATCTTGTGAACATGAGTTAGTATCTCATGCGCACAGTATACTGTTACTTTTTTTTCTCTGCATCAAAATTTTTTTCTTCATGTCGATTTGGTTGCTCTGTATGATCCTGCCGACAATGACAAAATTGGTGGTATATGTTGTGAGTAATCAGAATGAGAATTGAGGAGTTTATTTTTGGGAAATTTTGACTGGTTCTTTCATATCAAATGGTGAGCACTGTGTTGAAAACCTAAGCAGAAACAGGCAGCGTTCAGTTGAACAAGATTGCTTTTTTAATTACAATCTGGCAGGGCTAAACCCGGCTGACTACCTGAACGTTACCGGCTAGCGTCTGAGTCAGATTAGTTAACACACAGAGGGAGATGAAGCCCTGCATTTACTGAAGGTGGCAGTGACCCAGGGATGGCCAGATCGACGGGAGGACACCCCTCTGGCCATCAGAGAATACTGGTCGATCAGGATGAGATCAGCGCACAAGATAGAGTGCTCTTCAAAAGCCAGCAAGTCATAGTCCCAGAATGGCTGCGTAGAAATGTTCAGAAAAGTTCAAACGCATTTACGCCAGCCATGAAGGAGAAGAAGCCTGCTATAGGCAGGCTAGAGACACACTGTATTGGCCAAACATGCATGGAGAAGTTAAAGACTACGTGAGCCAGTGCTCACATGAGCTACGGCAGGAAAAAATGATGTCACATACACCCCCAACGTGGCCATGGCAGATTGTTAGTATGGACTTGTTTAGACAGGTGGGCAAAGACTTTTTGCTCATTGTAGACCATTACTCTGACTTTTGGGAAATAGAATTGCTCCCAGATCTTTCACCAGGCTGCAGTGCTACAATGCAAGGCCCAGTTTGCAAGGCATGGGCAACCTGATCACATAATAACAGACCGTGGTCCCCAATTCAGCTGTGGGGCTTTCAGAAAGTTTAGAAAGGAATGGGACTTTGAACATGTTTAGTCCTCACCCAGACATCCAAAATCTAATGCAACAGAGGCCACAGAGGGCATGCTTAGCAGCCCAGCACAGAGACTGATGTCCTGTAGATTGAAGATCCCCTTTCCAGTTGCTGACACACTTCTGGAGCCAATTGTGGTCACTGGGGTCCTAGACAAACTGCAGGCAAAGCACCGACTCACTAAGCTCTAGTATGACAGGTCATCCAGGGACTTGCCTAAGCTATGTATTGGCCAGGACATTAGAATGAAACCTTTACCTGGAGACAGGACGGACAGGTGGAGAAGAAGAGTGGGCCCCAGGTCATACTTAGTGGATGTCGAAGGGATGCTCTACCCGCGGAACCAGGTGGACTTGCAACCAGCAGAGGTGGAAGCAACAAGGCATGCAGCGCAGCACCTATCCACTGAGCAGCCCATCAGTCCACCCCGTGATGCTGTAGAGAAGGAATCGAGGGCACCAGAGCAGAGTGCCCTGCACCAGACCATGAGTGACTCACCACCCTCATCAGGGCACAGGACAGCCAGTGGCAGGCTGGGGAAGGTGCTGAACAGATTGAACCTGTAGAATGACTTGACTTCTGAACTGGATTTTGTGTTGTTACTGGGTGATGTTTCTTTGTTCATGTAAAAAGAAAGGGGAGAAGGCAATGTCAGTGTTTTCTTTGAAGTGTTACAGCCCAACAGGAAGTGTTGTGTTATGTTCTTGATGAGGCCGCAATACAACTTATGTGACACACATGCTCCAGGTCTCCTGTCTTTTCATTTGTACATAAATATACACTAGCAAAACCTTTGAAGAGTCTGGTCAGACAAATGCACAAGGCCAAGAGTTCACATCTAACCAGTGGGGAGGATAAAAGACCTGATGACAGCCGCTTTCCTGTACACAGTTCTGTGTCCGACGCCACACTGCTCTCCTAGCTTCCTCCAAAGGAGGACGGGCCATTATTCAGGATATCTGAAAACAGACAAGCATAGCGGCAGTGGGGGTGCACAACAGCGGTACATCTGAGGTGCCTTCCTCTTGTGCGCCAGTGTGTTACTAAATCCCATAGGGTCCTTACGTGGCTAGGCAGAGTTCCTCACTCTGCTGCTGCCAAAAGGTCATGTCGTAACACTCTGGACTTCATCAGCTCAGCTGTTGCCACCCGCCCTCCACTGGTCAGTACTGTCTCCTCTTGGTACTTCACCAGCTCATGCATCTGCACGTGTGCAGACCACATGCTGCTCCCCTCTGGCCTCACCTGCGTCTGTCCTCACCCCATCTCTCCTCCACTGTTTTCGTGTGCGCCAGGTTAAATCCCTCCTCCTGATACCTGATTGGCTGCTGACCGCTCTGTTCTCTTATGTCATTAGTCAGTCTATCAGGAGGTAAAGTACTTTACAGGTGCAGGTTAACGTGCCTGGCAGGAAGTAAAATAAGTTAAAAACATCCTAAAACCATCCAATAAAACACAATAAAAGCCAACACTAAAAACACAATAAAATCATACAGGAAAAATATAAAATCACACACCGTACCACAGATATGCATACACACACAAAAAAATAAAAACCATTCTTACGTCGTGCGACACCTGCAATAAAAAATTTGCCTGTGAAATGATATTTTATGGTTGCTTAACTTCATTTTTGAATGGAATGGAAAAAAACAAGAATAGAAACACACAATCATTAAAAGTTATTAGAGTTAATCTTTTTCCTCTTTCAAACTGGAGTTACATTGTTTGCTTCTTCTGGTTAGTGATCATCATGATGATGAGAAGCTCTGCCCACAAGAACCTGTCTGTAGTTAACCATTAGGTAAAATGGTATACATATGCAGATACAGGTGCTGATTTGACAATAGTGATGTAGCATCTGGTCTAGGTGGGCAGTTTGCAGTAAACTTTAAAATAAACTGACACCACAATATTCAGAGAGTAAAAAAAATACTAAAGTTAGACAGTTTGACAGATTGAGCCTCATGAACTCAACAAGCAGATATGGAAAATTCAGAGTGGAGAGGGAAGTTCTGGATGAGCAGAGACTGGAAGAAATAACAAAGAGGAAAACATATTCTGACATCCACCCCTCTCTAACTAAGCGGGTTACAAATGCCTTAAGGTAAGATAAAGTCTACGAGTTTTGCTATGAAATATCTGCCAGTATAAGGACTTTCACATTTACCTCTTGCTTCTTCCTTTAAATCTGTCCCAGATGTACAGTGCCTAAACTGAAGAGAAGTGTGTTGAGCAGCTTGCCTGTGTTATACTGGCTGCCGAAATACTCAATCTGGGACTATGGTATGCCAGACCTGGTCTCTGGGATTAGTGTGGGTATAATGCACCTGCCACAAGGTATGACAACAGTTCACTATGGTTGAGTAATTATCAACAACAACAAAAATTTCAACCATGTGACATAATATGTCAAAAATGTTCTTGCTATATTATAGCTTCTTAACCATATTTGTTTGTACTCTCCATAGGCATGGCGTATGCATTGTTGGCTTCCTTACCTCCTGTATTTGGGCTCTACACATCCCTGTATCCAGCATTAATCTACTTCTTTTTTGGAACATCACGCCATATTTCCATTGGTAAGAAGAGAAAGACAAACGTACACTAACCATTACAAGTTTGAGTATTAACACCAGCTGCTGTCTTTTATTGTGTTCAGGTACATTTACTGTTCTCAGCATTATGGTGGGTAGTGTTGCAGAGAGGCTTGCTCCAGACGGGGATTTCCTCATAAATAATGGGACCAACATCACTGGAGAGGTGGACATAACTGCCCGGGACTCGTACAGGGTGCAGGTGGCAGCTGCTACCACTGTGCTTGGAGGTTTTTTTCAGGTTAGCAAAACAGAACATCCCACTAAAGTAATGATGTCATATTTTGCTGTAGCGGATACCAAAACACATATATACATATGTGGTTGTGTCCATAGGTACTGCTGGGTGTGGTAAAGTTTGGATTCGTGGGAACATATTTGTCTGAACCTCTGGTGCGGGCTTACACAACAGCTGCAGCAGTCCATGCCGTGGTGGCACAGCTGAAGTACATCTTTGGAGTGTCACCCACACGCTTTAATGGTCCGCTATCACTGGTGTATGTGAGTACTACAAAGTATTGATTTTTTCTCACTGTGTTTTTGTTACCAAAACAGTCCTGACCTATTTTATTTATCTGTGTCAGCACACTTTGGCTGGATATGACAAAATCTATTCCAACCACATGTCTATGGAGTTGTATATTCCCTCCTCCAAATGCCACCAGGGTCCAGTATTGTTTCATTTCAGGTCTCCAAGAGTTTTAGGCTCTCCCATTTTTACTTTTATTAGACCAAATACCCAGTTTTCTCTATACTAGTTGCAGTAGTAATTTGTAATAGAAGCAGTTATTGTCTGTGCCATGTCTGCTATACATGCAGCACAATGGCAATATATCAGGTTTGTCTGTAGGTTTTTTGCATTTTGTGGAAGTGACAGTAAAGCTGACCTGACTTGACCTGACATTTCACACATCAAAGTCTGTGTAAGGGTCTCAGAAAATACTGCCTTGAAACTAAAATGCATTCAGAGAGTGCAAACCTTCATCAAGGCAGAATCCAGATCATAGACTGTATATGGTATGGACTAAGCTAATGTGATGTCACCCATTGGTTTGTAGACTCCCTTTCTGAAGCCTAATATTTCCTGAAATGTGTTTGTTTCGTTTTTTTTCCTCAGGACCACCAGACCACTAATAAGAAGAGTTTACTTTATCTAATGGCATCAGAATGACTTGTAGGGAAACTGTACTGACTGAATATTTCATGACTGAAAATGACAATGAATTGGATCCAGAGTTTTTCTGGAGCCAGCATCTAGTGGATGTTGGGGCATTACACCTTTTTGAACATGTGTATTGGCCTCATTTTGGAGATCCTGTGGCTGCATCCATTTCTATACACAGTCTATGATCCAGACACACAGCTGGATGTACAACTGCTATAGACAGATCACTGTTACCCTGAAATAGCAACACGGTCTTGTTAAAACAATCACTTTTTATAACTTTTTTTTCCTACTTTTCAGATTTTTCTGATAGGATAACATCACCTGATCTTTGCCCAAATGTAATCATTTATTCACAGGGTGATACCGTACCTTTAAAAAAAAAAAAAAAAAAAAGACAGACAGACAGACAGACAGACAGACAGACGCAGGTAAAAACATAACCTCCTTTGCAAATGTACAATGTTAAATAATACAAAAATACAATAAAACCCACTGTTTGCAAGCAATATAAGCAATCAGTCTTTTGGTATTGTTTTGGCATTTATTGTAAGCTGTGTTTAGAGCATTGCTTGGAAAACTAGCCAGGAGTCTATGTAAACTCATGACCTAATATGAACAAAATCATTATGTGTACGTGTCTCTGCGTGTGTGTTTTTATGTGTATGGCATCCAGCCATGACCACCTCCTGCTTTTCCTTTTTTCTACTGTCAGACGCTGATGGATGTTTGCTCTTTGCTGCCACACACTCATCTTCCCACACTGGTGCTCAGTACTGTGACTATGGTGCTCCTAATTGCAGCCAAGGAGCTCAACGCGTTCCTCCGTCCGAAGCTGCCAGTGCCTGTCCCCGTGGAGCTCATCACAGTCAGTTGACACGAGGACACACTCTCTGGCCTCTCTATGTTATCACCTCTGTGCTCTGTGCTGACGCTGATGTTGCATCACTGTGCAAAAAGTACAGACACAGTGGAAACAAGCAGCTGAATCAGCAGTGGTGCCCGGGCCTCTGCGTTTGTGCAGTTCACAGCAAAACAATAAGGATTTAGGGTTAATAATTAGTTCCACATGGCGTATTATTTACCACATTTTAATGAATCATGGGTGGAAATGTGAAATTTTGTTTCCTGTGTTTTTGTTTATGATCTCTATGCTTTCTGTGACTGCTTTAGATTGTGGCAGGGACAATGATATCGACCTATGCACACTTGAGCAGCACCTACAACATTCCAGTTGTTGGAGATATTCCTAGTGGGTAAGACAGATTTACCTGCTGTGATTATTTGCTGAGTCACATTTCCAGCTTGTTTAGTACTAACCGAGTTTCTTCTTGTACACTAGTTTAAGACCCCCCAGTGTACCAGATGTGAGTCTTTTTGGAGAAGTTATTGGTGATGCTTTTGCACTGGCAATTGTTGGATACGCCATATCTATTTCACTTGGAAAAACATTTGCTCTGAAACATGGGTACAAGGTGGACAGCAACCAGGTGAAGCAGACTCACATCGATGTTTCATATTTTTTCCTCTCGTGATTTTCTTGCTAATTCTTGCGTCTTTGTCTCCATCCTGCGACAGGAGCTTGTGGCACTGGGTCTCAGTAATGCAGTGGGAGGTTTCTTTCAGTGCTTCTCGGTCTGCCCCTCCATGTCACGAAGTCTCGTCCAGGAGACCACTGGAGGAAAAACACAGGTGAGTGAGCAGCAGACGCAGCAAAAGAGACAACATTACAAGAGACAGTCAAGAAGTCAACATTTCCTCCCAAGTCAAACTCATTCTACAGATGAACTGCAAACATGCAATAGTTGCACTGTAAATATGCAACAAATATGTAAAAATTAAACAAATTGAGACAAGAAAGTACAAGTTTGTACTATTTCCATACAAAATGGAACAAAAAAAGTGACCTCAAACAATATTATGGGCACAAGAACCATAATAAAAAATATTGAAAACCTGAGGGTACTGTGCTGTAGTTTTTAAATTCAGCAATTTATTATTTAACAACATATTATATAAATTAATTATGTAAACAATGTAGCAAATAAGAAAAGAATTAATTGTTGTGAAGGTAACACTAAATGTAGGAAATATGTGCAGTGATATTATCCAGCAACTGTCTCTACTAGACAGATCAATATGTTAAACAGAAATCCTTTAATAAATCTACAAAAAACAATGTTCTTGCAGATGGTTGGAGTGGTTTCATCTCTAATTGTGTTGGTGACTATACTTGTACTTGGACCCCTGTTCAAGGAGCTGCCAAAGGTTTGATTGCTCTGTAACGTGACTTGCAGTATAAACAGTATTTGTGGCCTATTACAGATTTGGTCTCATTTACATCTGTGGACTCACGTCTGATTAATCCTGTTGTTTCAGGCTGTCCTTGCAGTGATAGTCTTTGTAAATCTGAAGGGCATGTTCAAACAGTGCTCTGACATTGTTACACTGTGGAGGAGCAGCAAGATTGATCTGGTGAGAGGATAAATAAAGTTTGTGATCATTTCAAAATATCCTCAAAGGTTCGACAATTTTTTTTTGTTCTGAATCTGGGAAGGTGTCACTATCCCTGATTGATTATATCACATTAAAGAATAAAGCAATGTACTGTATCACCCAGGTGGTGTGGTTGGTCACTTTGGTGTCAACACTGCTTCTCAATCTGGATCTGGGTTTGGCAGCATCCATCATGTTTGCCCTGTTTACTGTCATCTTCAGGACTCAGCGGTAAGATTCCTCCACACCTCATCATATATAGTACTGTAAGTGGTGCCTGAGTCACACTGTGTGTGAGAGGAAACATTAGCAACAATACTTTCTTTTCTCTCTCTTTTTTTTTAGGTTTATTCCAAATATGTAAATAGTACAAATAGGCTTTCCCCCTGCTAAACAGATTGTTTGGAACATAATATAGAAATGAAAATTGAGGAAGCAAAATCATAACAAAACCCAGAAAAAAAAAAGATATTATATAGTATATAGAGCTATTTGCTCTCACCCCTTTGTCTAAATAATATATATTAGGGCTGTCAAAATTAACATGTTAACTCAGATTAATCTATCATCATGATTAATCTGATTAAAAATTGTAATATTTTGACAACACTAATAAATAAATATACACATATATATATACACCTTCATGCAGTATAAATACTAAATACACATATGCACACATATACACACATACATACACACTACGGCTTCTCCGCCTCTTATCACCATGCCGTATCAATTGATGAAAGATAATCACCAATAATCATTCATGATAATTTCCCTTGTACCTGCTAAACAACATATTTTTGTACATTTTCTTGAACTGCTGGATATCTGGACTCAGACTGTTCCATAGCTTGACATCAGTAATAGATATACAGAAACTTTTCAAGGTTGTTCATATGCTTAAGACTTTAAAACCTTAATTGATGACGTCCCGTTAAATCCATTTTGGATATTTTCTGATAATTATCATTTTTTTTTCTTATACATGATGATTGCTGTTTGATACGACACAATGTCAGTGAATTTCAATAGTTTTGATTGTATAAAAATTGGATTTGTGTGTTCCAAGTAGTTGACCTTATGAATAGTTCTTATTGCACTTTTCTGTAGGATGATAAGTGACTGTAATGAGATTTTGAAATTATTTCCCCAAACCTCAGCACAGAAATTAAAATTTGGCAAGACCAGTGAACAGTAAAGTGTAGGACGTGAACTGTGATCCAGTAGTTGTTTTGCTTTGTGTATGACTGCAATACCTTTTGAAACTTTGGACTGTACATGTTAGATGTGTACTGCAAACATAATGCACACAGACATAAAGTTGATCTTTTTACTGCATTCTTCAGGCCGACATACTCTGTTCTGGGAAGTGTTCCAGGTACCGAACTGTATGTGGATATAGAGACGCACAGAGAGGTAGGACACAGAGATGGAAGTCATGAATAACAGATTTTCTGCTGCAAAAAGCTAAAGATGTTTCTCTGTTTGACAGGCAAGAGAGATTCCAGGTGTTACTATTTTCCGCTCCTCTGCCACAGTATACTTTGCCAATGCTGATCTCTACCTGGAGGCCCTGAAAGAGAAGGTCTGTTCTCTATACTAATAATAATAATAATACCAACTGTAGGGAAACACCTTGTGATTATGTCACTAAAGAGTAATTCGAGTATTTTTCTTGCATAATAAACAAATTGTTTGTCTATTTAATCTCAAAACATAGTCAAAATGTTCACTTTTGAGAACCTGAAACCAGAGAGCTGTTGTTCTCTGCCTGGAGCCCTGTCTGAAAAAAATCTATCATTGCTATAAAAGAGGTTGCAGAACATTTTTCTGGCTAATCTTGACTAATAAATGAATTGACTCATTGTTTCCAGTCCAATCTTTCCTCTGTTTAATCTTTGTTTAAATTGTTCTTTGACTGTGATGTTTTGTTTTTTCTTTATCTGCTCGCAGAGCGGGCTTGACATCAGTAAAATGATTATTTATAAGAGGAGGCAGGAGGCCAAACAGAGACGGAGAGAAAGGAGGGCTGAGAGACGGGCTAAGAGGCAGGCCAAGAGAGAGGTAATATACTGGAAACATTCAGTATAATGGCAGTAAGGGGGGGGGGATATTTTTGTGAAAATTTACTGAACATTTGAAAATTGACACTGACTTTTTGGTTGCTTTATCCTTTAGTTTCTTAGATGTGAAAAGTAATCTTTAATATGAGCCATGTAGATATACTGTATAATATTTCATAGTTAGTATGCCTGTGTTTTCATAATACAAAGGCTAAGCAGCGCTCTACATCGCTGGAGTTCTCTGTGGAGGAGGAGGCTGGCTGTTGGAGTGACACAAGTATAGATGAGAATGAGCAGCAGGGCTGGACCGAGAGGGCGAACGGGACAGTGTTTGTCATCCCAACCACTCCCCGAACACCAGACGGTCAGTCTAGATGGGAGTACCTGAAAGGAGGGGATCCAGATTGCACCAGCATAGGGTGGATGTCAGAGCTGCAGGATGGGGACACCACCACTCTAGGCTCCAGCAGTGAGGACACCCTGAGTCGTGACCTGGAGTGGGTCTCTCTTAGTTCTCTGGGCAAGTGGACCTGGGACATTCACTCCATCATCCTTGACCTATCTGCGGCAAACTTCATTGACGTGGTGGCGATCAAAACTATGAAAAATGTGGGTATTAACGGCATAAACCAAAAACACACATTTCCCTCTCTTGTACTTTCCACTCACTCAAGCATCAAATGCATTTGATCAATAACGTAAGTGAAATTTGAGAAGCATGAGCAGCATATACACATTGGCTCGGGAGCTTCATTTATAATTTCATCTGATATATAATTGCTCAGTGTAAAAACACAGTAAAGCCAAATGTTTTTTTTCTGTCATACCCTTTGCTGGTGACAAATCTTAAAGTCAGACAGGTGAGGTTAAAAAAAACACACACAACTATATAACTGTATAATATTTTACAATCAGTACCCATTTCATCTTTGAAATGTGAATAGATGTACTTTATGTACATTAAAACACTGAAGTAATAGTAGTTCAGTTAACCATGATGATTCACTGTGATACAGAGTATTGGTGATTGGGGTTAGTAACACCTCATTGGAAAAAGGGTGAATACATTTTTTTTTAAAGTTAGTGCAGTGATAACTTTTGATGAGGAATAACATTCAGCCTGTGTTACATTGACAGATTTTCCAGGACTTCAGTGAGATTGATGTGGATATTTACATGGCTGGTTGTCAAGGTAAATGAATATCTTCCTGCTTTCTGAAGACTGTATTGCATGAAAAGGATTCATCATGATGCTGATTCGCTTGAAATCTCTTTGATTTTCAGCTCCTGTGGTGGAACAATTAGAGCGCGGTGACTTCTTCTCTGAGACAATAACAAAGAGACATCTTTTTGCCTCTGTTCACGATGCTGTGCTCTACTGTCGAGACCATCGTGGAGCGGCAATGTTCCCCAGATATGAACCATCAGTGGTGAGTATGTACAGCTGATATTCAGGTGTTCAGATGTTATGATGTTGACTAAATTATTTTCTAAAAATTGTTTTACAGGCCCTACACACCAGCACAAAACTTTAAGGCCTTCGTCCAAACAGGAGATCCAACACAGAGGACGTGAAAATTCAGAGGGATAGGAAATCTTATTTGTAAATTAACGCAATTATTTGACACCCCAGGTTTTAATGTGTCTCTTTCATATTACTGTTGAATTTACATTTATGTATTCTGTATTTTAGTTATGTAACAGGAAGACAAACACCAATGATACATGAGCTTAATTTAACTTTATTCAGTGTAGGAGAGTAAGACAGTGTTTTTTGAAGAAATACATAATAAATAAATAAACATATATAAATAAATAAACAAATAAATTGTAGTCTGAACATCTGAGCAATACCTTGTGCATTTTATTGTGCATTCTACAAGAAAGAAATAATGATGAATTCAAGGAACAAAGACAAGGCAACATGCATCACACTGAGTGTGTGAGCCTTTTTTTTGGTAATGGCAGCAATAACAAGGGAGGACATTGAAATGTTTACAACTGTCATTTCAATATTCAAGTGCAATTGTTGCTCATAGCAACCTGTGAATGTTATGCATGCAAAGGAATTTTTTTTCTTAAATTGCAACTCCTTGATTAAGTTTTTAGTGCAACACTCCTAAAATGGGAACTTAATCTTAGTAGGTAAAAAATAACAGGATAGTAATATCCAAGCATTATTTAACAAAAAGCATCTCTTTACTGTTGCATAAACCTACTGTGACCTCATTCCCTGAATAAATCTTGTCTCTACAAACTGGCCACAGCGGCTGTCACCAAAAAACATTGTGCACAGGACTGAGGAAGGCTAGGAAGATTTTTTTGTTTATAAATTTGGTATGTGAGCTACAAGTCTTGATGGATGCTGGGGCTCTGTATGTCCGTGTTCAGAGTCAGACCGTCATCATCCTCATCCTCTGGCTGCTGTGACACCAACTGCTGATAGCGAGCCTGCCGCTGGTAATCCGGATCGATATTGATCCATTTATTGGCGACCCACTTAGTGCCATGGGTGACCATGCAGCCTCCATGCAGGGCATATTCATCCTGCTCCCCCACCCAACCTAATGAAAAAAAAAACCTGGGTTTAGCTTTATTTGACAACATCCTTAAGATCATTTACATTTTTCTAACACTGTCAAACACACGGCTTCAACGGGTTGAGCAGGTTTTTTTTTTTTTTACTGAACACTGCAGTTGAACTTGTGAGTAAATTACTTAATACTTAATAGATTTATTGTCATTTCAATCTTGCACCACCAAGAGGTTTATTTCTACAATACTTTTGCAACGTTATTCTTGCATTTACTTTTACTTACCCCTTCCATCAGAAAGGTAGTTGTACCAGAAAACAGCTGTGCCTTTGGTTGGCTTCACTCTCAGATTACTCTTGTCACAATTTCTTCTGGTGTCCAAAAGATCCACATCGTTCTGTATGAGAGACTAAAACACACCATCAAACTCAGTTACACAGTTTGACTAATGCTGGGCCCATGCACTCATCGACAAACAAGTGAGCTAACACAGATATGAAAGACATGCACAGTATGTACACAATACATTTTCCGGACACTCCTTACACATTTCCAGACCCACACACAATTACGCACCACTTCATCATAGGTCCTGTTGTCTGCCACAGGGAATGCGGTCTCCCCGCCCCCATCAACAGAGTTCAGGTAGAAGAGAACTGTGATGTACCTAAGTGTGCAACACAGATTTAAATTGACACACACAAGTATGGTGCAAACAAACAGTACACAAACACACACATACAAACGCTTCACAAACAAGTGGCAAGCACACAAATTATTCCAAGTTGACAATGTTTAGTAACACAAACTAACATGCCAGCTGTCACAATGGAGCGTCAGTGCACAGTTCAGTAATGACATCAGACAGATGAATTCACATCAGAAGATCCACAGATATTTTTACAGAAAAACTTTGCTTCACTGGTCTCAGTCAACACCGTCTTTCTTCAGTGACCTCACCTGCAAGATGTTTCAAAAGGAGTGGAGGTGTTGGCTGCCAGTCGCGTGTGTGTGCACGCCGTTTCAGGGTAGACAGGGCCGCTGTCATGGTGGGCGTGGTAGTGTCCCCCCTCCTCATACCGAACCACTTGAAGAGGCTCACTGAGGTCCACTAGTGTGGGTGGGAGTCTAGTGAGGCGAGTTACCCTAAAGAGAGGGAAACTGTCGGTTATTTTTAGGAAGAATCAGAGACTGTAAACAGAAATGGATGAAGGAAGGGTGACGTCACACATTGGTTTGTTTGTGGACTTGTGTTTTGAAGCGGAGAGATCAACATTTGAACGTTGCCATGTTGGTTGTTTGGAACTAGAAGTGACCATATTTGTATATGAAGGGAGTAGTGATGAGGTCTGACCCTTGAACCCAAAGACACTGTCCAATGTGTGATAGACTCGACTTCAGAGCTGCTCTCACTGGAGACCAGACATGTCAATCAACCTAACAACTCCCCTTCCCCTAACAAATCTTTCTCTGTTTGACGGCCAGATCACAGGCAGAATCACAGAAATAAGAGAACATGGTGAATATTAACTAATGTTTTGTCTTCCTCACCTCGCCTTGATGTCTTGGAGGACCTGGTGTGCTCCTTTGCCCTGGTAGAGCCAGGTGTGTCTGCTGTTTCTCACCAGCTGACTCCTCTTCACCCCTCGCTGCATTAGGAAGCGCTGGAAGGCGTCGTTGCTCAGAAGTCTGAACTCTTCTAAACTCAGCAAACCTTCCCAAAATATCAAAAACATTCATAAATCCTGATGACTTGCTGGCCTTAAGTAAAACCTAAACTGATGAATAAAGTTGATTTCTTACCATTATCATCCTTGTCAGCTTTGAGCCCAGCATAGATTTCTCGTAGATTCTCTGGTGTGAGCCAGATGCCATCCCTCACTCGAGAATGTGTCAGTATCTGATGGAGGCACAGTGGTAAAGATCGGAGGAGTTAACCACTTCTGAAGCAACCAAAAACAGCTTTATGTCACTAATGTCAGTACAGGCTCAGAGTCCATAAACTGACACACACCTCGTGGAGCTGCAATTGTCCATCCTGGTTGATATCAAGAAGGTTGAAGATCTCCTCTGGGCTGAGGTTGAGCTCCTTGGCCAACTCTTCCTGACCTTCTTGTACCATTAGCTGGCTCTCCATGAGACCCTTCAGCTGAGCCAGCTGCATCACCACACGGCACTCGTCCTCTGACAGAAACCCAGGGATCTCTGCATAAGTACACAAACACAAACTAGGATAAAGCTACAGAGGAAACTCTCAGAATCGCAGGATATTTTTCTGTTGTATGCTTCTTATTTTCTGATTTTCTATGCTCATTTTATTTTCTACAATTGACTTTAGATTTATGCAGACTAATGTAGTTTAGTTTGTTGACATATCAGTAATCAGTAACTGCTTTCAGATCTGTTGTTTAATTCATTCATCATACAGAAGTTTGATGACCCCAGTGTTTCCACCTGGAGGATTTGCTGCTTTGCTTTGTCTTCTATGATGACAGCATACACAAATCTCTGACCTTGGATTCTGGGACATTGTGCTGAACACTTTTTAGCATCTGCTCGGGTTTAGTGTGGAAAATAATCAGCAGATTAATGTAAATTCCATACAATGCAGACAACAGTTAATCAGCTGTCAGGTGACCTACTGCTTAACCAATATCTACCCTGAATCAGACCTAAAACTTTTAGCTGACCATGTCACTAATACAAATAAGGAAAAATGAGCACAGGGAACAACTCAACACACATTTCAGCTTCGTGTTTGTACACCATCTCCTCTGCATGACTGCATGCTGGATGGTGTTCTTCAGGTAATGATGCATTTCTGCTTTTACCAAGTCAGCTATAAGCTCTTAATTGGATCAGATGTGCAAAGCTAAGGGCGTAGTAGCCTGGGGACCTTATGACCTATTTCATCCAGCCCTGATTGATCCCACACATATGTCTACATCCGGCTGTGTGTTTGGGGAGGTGTGATGAGGACAAAAAAAATAAACGGGGGGTGAAATAAATATGTTTGTTTCCATTGCAGAAAGAAACCCTGCTTGGCCTTTGGAGGCTGGTGTAGGCGTGCTGCACATTTGTTTTGCCACATGGTGTGTTCTGCCTCTTACCAAACAGCAGAGGTTTCAGGCTCAGGGTGCGCATTTCATGCACTTTGCCTGGCACCAGTGACACCTTCTGGACATGTCCCACCTGGAGTAAATAAATCAGCGGTTATTTAGTGTTGGATGTGTGCGTGAGGGGAAAAGACGTGGGGGGAGTAACGACTCAGGGTGACGCATCATGAAATTACTCACCCTTATTCCCTCGATTCTTGTCAGGGAAACATCGCGCAGAAACTCAGGTTTCGATGG